>WBMZ01008398.1:0-24692 GCA_013400975.1 Atrichornis clamosus
TTTGTAATTCTAGACAAGACAAAGACAGAAGGGCAAAAAGATAAACAAATAAAAGATATTGTTTTTATAGAGAAGAATCCAAAGCTTAAGTGATAGTATTTTCAAACACTTTAAATGACATATTTCCAGAGGATGTATTTGCCTGTGTCTATGCAGTTACATCTGGACTGTTCTGTCTATATCCAGAGCTGGGTTACTGTTATGACCACACCAACATGCTCTGCGTTTCCGTACATGCAGAATATATGTGCTTGGACACCCAGGCACCCTTTAAAACTGACTCTGTTTAGTTAACTCATATTATGGGTAGGGAAGTCTGGGTCAATTTGTATCTATCTCCGTAGACACAGACATCCAGGCTCTGAGGAACTAAAACCTAAATCATTACATCATTCTGAAATGAGATCTTTCTATCTCTACATATCCATCCATAAATTCAGAGTAACTTCTGGTTAAAATAACCTATATTCAGTCATAAACACTTTAAAAAAGGAATATTCTAGTTGAGCTACTCAGTGTTTCTGAGTTCCTAGATTTTTTTTGCCTTGAGTCTCTTTCTCTGTAAGGCCAGAATCAAATGGAAGCAAAGTAGACTCACATTTGTAGATGAAATCTCACAGATTTATGAAGTTAAATCATAACAGCTCATCCAACAATGCAAGCTTCAAAGATGAGATTTTCATAAATATCATCAATTTTGACAGACATACAGCAATCCACGTCCACGTGTTAAAACAAATTGCAAAGACTCCAAAATAACCAGGCAGAATTAAAGGGTGAATTACTAGTCTCTGTGTAGTATGAAAATAGGTAAGTTACAGAACATAAAAATAAGAAACACAATTTCTGATGAGATGACTCCTGGGCAGATATCTCCTATACTGCACACACCATCACCTCCTTTTAATCAGTGAGTGATTGCCAGCAGAAAATTATCTATCTGCATTGCAGTAATCAGTAGTAAAATGAGAATAATGGGGCCAACATCCTGCAAAAAATGGGAACAGGAAAATAGGTCATCACAAACATAATTTTCTGATGTTTCTCACATGTGCAAAATTCTGAACATATAAACATACATGACATAAGGTGGATTTTGAAAGAAATTCTGCTATTTCTCTTGTACAAAACAACATTTATGCAAGAAAAATTAAAGCATGTCTCCTTATGCCTTACACTTATGAAGGCCCTATTTAGTTATTAGATTAGTAAAAATGTAGTAGAAAAGGGAAAGAACTGGATTATACTTTAAAGAAACACCACAGTCCCAAAGTAACAAGAAAATAACGAGTTGCAATGAGGGAAACACAGATCATATTAAAAAAATTGAAAAAAATGAGCACTGAATAGAAAGAGAAAGAGCAAGTCAAACCCCACATTTTTCCTTCATAATATGTATAAGATTGCAGTATTTGTAGAAATATTTTGCTCTGTTGAAAAAAATTATCCTCAGTGTAATCACACAGAGGCGTAATACTTCTCAAAAAAAAAAAAAGTGCAAATCAAGATAAGCAAAATTTTAAGCATTGTAAGGACAAAATAAATTATGTCTCTTAAAAAAACCCCTGAACCTAATGAACCTCAGGACTCCAGGGAGACCTGAAGTTGCTGTGGTCCCTTGTTCAAGACTCAGCCAGTAGTAAAGCTGAGCATATTTCCCCAACAAACACATGCACGTAGACAGGACTGACCATCAGCAGATAAATGTAGCCAGGACAGCGGTGCCTTCAGGTGCACCTAATACACAAAAACACCCCTCATCAATGACACAAAGGTCTTGATCTTCTCCAGGCTGGCCCATAACTGTTCCCTCCAATATCCAGCTCCAAGGCCATTCAGCCAGACTACCTCCCAGCTAGTCTGACTTGAGTTTGCTATGATCTAACACACACACACAAATAAGCATGATCACTCAAACTTCTTCTCTGTAAGGACAGAAACAGGAATTTACTAAGTGAGGACAGACTGTGCTGTGGTCACAGACAGGACTCACACAGGTGTAATGAACTGCAGCTTGTTTACATGAGACAGTCTTCTGTAATAGTCCCTCTCCATTTATTTTCTGATTTTTTATCCTTCTCCTAGGCAGTCTATAATTAATTTAGCAAATTCCCATAATCCCTTCAGGCATCCCATAAATGTTTTTCACATTCTCAGTGATCCACCTTAAATATCCTGTAGTAAGTTTGCCCTTTCACGCCAAATCCAGGATACTCTCATTTCCATTCTGACCTATTACAAAGTTGTGGTCCATCTGCCCATGATCACCAGAGGCCTGGTGCTTTTAATAGCCCATCCAGCAACTCTGGTTTTCACAGAATCACAGAAAAGTGTGAGTTGGCAAGGATCCAGAAGGATAATCAAGTCCAATTGTTAAGTGAATTGTCCATAGGGGGATCAAACCTTCCACCTAGGTGGTTTTCATCAACTACTGCTCTCTTCATGGGTTTGTATCTGTGTCTTTAGATTTTTGCTTTTCCTATTTCTTGTTTTACAGAATAGTGTCTAACATTCAAGGCTAACCCTCTCCTTTTTCCTGTCTCTCTCACTTTATGAGTAGAACAAAGCATTTGGGAGAAATTGAAAAGCGAGCAGAAGACAAGAGGGGAGGGACATATTCGGCAACACACATCTGGCATATCCATGTCACTTTGATTACCATCAAATTTATTTTTAAATTTTCTGAGTTTTTCAGGAATAAAGATCACTTTAAAAAGGTGTATTGGAGAGAAATTAGTTGTCCTCTTCTTTCTAATAGTAAACAACAATGCTGAGCATTTGCTGTGGTGAGTCAGAGTATACAAATGCTGAATTCAACTGTTTACCTTTTATAAAATTACTATTAGGGCTAAAGGTTCACTCAAATACCACAGAAATTATAGTCTGAAAGATAGAACTGGCTCTATATTAACTGTATTTGTGTCAATGCATCTCTCTATGCATTCATTAAAAAAAATTAAAAATATAAAATATCACTACAGGAATTCTTACCAACCTTTTTGACAAATGTTATAAATTGTATACTAATATTTGCTTCTCAGTGAGCCTATTTTCAGCCCAAACCTTTATAGAAAAATGGTTTCTTATCCTAAAAATATAAACAAACTACCTGCAAAACTTGCTTAAATCCACCTTATTAATTTAAAATAAGAATTAAAAAAAATTAGTATATGAAATGTCTTCTATTAATTGTTCAAACACCTGCTTTACACCAACCATAAAAATTCATTAACCAAGCTGTCTAAGAGTGATAAAATTCCAAAGATCAGGAAAGCTTGTTTGCCATAGTAGGGTCCCTGTTGAGAGTATCTAGGTGTTGCAATGGGTTAAATGGCTAAGTCTGACAACTGTAATGTTTCCTTAAGTAATTTGTCTGAAAAATTAAAATTCAGCGATGAGATGCACAGAGGCCTTCTATCTCTCGATCTATCTAGATAGCCTATCTCTTCTAGCTAGCTTGTAAAAACTGCTGTTTACTCCTGATCTTATGTAGATTTCTAATACAGAACATATAAAAACAACAATAAAACTGTGATTCAGTTTTTGTGATTTCAGATTTCTTTTGACATCAAACAGTTCCAAAAAGCATGCAGGGTTTTCTGTCATGTCCAAATGTTGTCTCAAAAAAAATTGTAGTAGGAACAACTTTACAACTACAATGTAAAATATTTGTAGCTTTAAAATGCATTCAGTGTGACTATTTGACTCACCAAATTTTTCCATGTGGATTCTTAACTTCTGGAGGTTAGAGTCTTTTTCAGCTTCTTTTCTTGTACAGGTTGATATGTGCTAAGGAAAAAGTGTCAGCCTGTCTTCAATATCTTTCCTGTGTGAATTATTGCTTCAATGTCTGCTGCAGTATTTATTTTAGTAGTGTCTGATAGAAGATTGCTACTGGCTTCTACATGTTTTGGTTGCCTGAAAATTTGTTCATGTTGACAACAGAGCAGATGGACTCTAGAAAACAGTGTAAATGTGCTGTTTCCATAGCACTTTGCCTGCAGACCTGAGGGTCTGCAGAGGTGTCTGCTGCTGTTGGGTTTTAGCAGAGACATGGCACCTGTTCTTGGTCTTTGAACTGCCAAGACCTTCATACCTGAGGAAATCCTCCTCACATACGTGTGGTTGCAGTGTCTCTGCATCATCACTGAAGTATCTCTGCACCCATGATCTCTTTAGTGTAAATATACAATGACACTTTTGGGACATAAATTATATGTACAGAAAAATATAGTAGCATTTCATATAGACCCATAAAGTTTATATGAGTGACTCCCTTTACTAAGATTTAATACCAAGTATGTGGAGAAATCAGCAAAAGGAAATGTTTATTGCATAGCCTGTGTCAGCTTTCCACGTTTTATTTTCCAGAAATATCACTCCATATTTTGTAGTTTTGTTGGTTTTTTTTTCATGTAGCATCAGGAAACCGGGTCCACAATAGTTATTGAAGACTCTTGATACCCTCACAAGATGAAAAAATAGTAAATTAATACATTCAGATAAATATAAATAAATTCATTCTTTAAAGTTTCATTTCATTGAATGACATATTGCTCTATTACAAGTCCAAATCAAGGTTCATGATAGCAATTTTTGTAATAACTGTAATAATTTTTTGATAACAAGGTGCATGAAATTATGACAAAAAGAAGAAAAAAAAGCTGTATGAGAAGCACATATATGGAAATGTGACTGTATGAGATTTCCCTTCTTTTCAAAAGCACTTTTACAAATACTATCGAAACTGTTTGAAATGTCTTTTTGATTTTATTAGCACCTGCATACTCCAGGTAAGATTTGCAAACTCTGATCTTTTCAGTGCATGCATTTTGATGATCTCTGCACAGAAATCAATGATGACTAAATGCTACGTTCAGCTGGAAGTATTCTGATGTATTTTTTAAAGGATTAGTACTACCCAGTTCAGTAAATGGCTTTTAGCCAGCATAGAACTACAAAAAGACTACAAAAAGATTACAAAAAGTACTAAACAATTATCCAAACCTTTACTCCTCAATTTTTTTTTGTATTTGAACATTGATTATATAGATTATGTATCTGTCCAATGGCATGGTTGAGTTGTCATTCAATGTTCTAAAATATATGCTTGCTTATGTATTCTCAGTGTTACACCAATCTAAACAACAGATGTTTCTTTCTTAAAAATAACAAATAAAGATTAATGATGGAGTGACTTGAGAGATTCTAAGAAATATTTGATATTCATAATGAAATTACAAGTTGTATAAGAAAATATGTTAATGTTCAAATTGTGTGTTATTACACTTAAATATATTTAAATATTATTTTAGTCAAACTAGGACCAATTATTTTATTTCTCTGAGAACTCTTATTGTGGTAATTGTTGTTATATGCAGGCAGGCAAATTAGTTTCTTGTTGCAATTTCAGAAAATAACTGAGACATGACATTAATGACCTTGAAAGAGCAGATTTCAAGAACAGGAAAATATTGCCTTCATTTGCACTGATACAACAAAGAGGAAAAAATATCTTTACATGGAAAAAACCAAAACACATTAGCAAGCTAAGACCATGTAGTGAAAAGAGGGGATGATAATAAGACGTTAATGGCAAAGCATTTTGGATGATGGTAAATTATTGCCTGGTGAAGCTGGCACTGAGTTAAGTAAGTTATTCTAGTTAAAAGCAAGAAGCAGAGCTTGCTAGAAAATAGTGCTGTGATTTACTAACACTTTTGAAGTTCCAGATTTGCTTTATTCTGCTTTGGCATGAAAACAAAGACTTTTAAATGCTATTTCAAAGTGGAAGTGTGTCAAAATTTTTGCTTCATGTTGAAAAGGTAAACTTTTTGATGCAAGCCTTTCTCTCATGTGTGTTTGTTCTCAACCAAAACCTTTATACTGAAAATTTTGTCCAGGTAAACATCTCTGGAGTGCTTCTGAAAAGTGTTTTGGCTTCAACAAATCACCTTTTTCAAATATGATTGTTCATAAGTAGCCAAAACAGTGAACCTTGGTGTCCTAGAGATTGGTGGTACCCTCCCTTTAAGCTCCCTCTAATGCACCCCACCATACTGCATGTGCCATCCCTACGCAGAGCACGTTGTTGGTTCATGCTGATTTTCTCTCCTGTGTGAACCTATCCGGGTGACTGGTTAACTTTCTGCTACCAGAAGAAATGGATCACAATTTTTATTTGCAAGAATAAGCAACCGAGTCTCTCTCTTCAACTGTTGGGAGGGGGTGGAGCAATGGGACAAGGAAGGATTTATCTTTGAGTTTGACAGGGGGTTCAGTAGTTAAGACTGCTGGGAACTTACTGTGGGTGACTTTTAGATGGGCAGCATGATCACACAAAGAGGCAAATTATGATGATGAAAAATTGTGAAGAAGAGTCTCATTTCATCATTACTAAATCCATAACTATACCTTATCATTGTGTACTAAAAAAATAATTTAACTTGATTATTATTCAATTTATGCTCAAACATTATAACAATATTGCAAAAGCGCTCAAAAAAATAATGACTTCTGGATTTTGCTTGGCAGTAGGCAGGCGTAATAAACATCAATCACAGTACAGCTATGAGAAAGGTATTTGCATTTCTGTACCTCTCAAAGCATTGATATTTCTTTGTATTTTAAGGACAAAATTTGTATCCCTGAAGAAAGCGAAATGTCATAAGCACAGACAGGTATATATAAACCTGAATAGCAGGTCTTATCTGACAGAGACTTTCTGGTGAGTGGCTGATTTTGTCTTTAAACACTGGGCACTAGGTGGTAACAGAATTATAACTTAATAGCTCAGTCAAATCTATGCCAAAGTGTATTGACAGATACTGCACATATATACTGCCTAAATTATGTGAAACCACAAAAGTTTCCCTGGCTGTTTTTAATTTATAACTGTGGCAAATCAACAGTTCTGTAATTCAGTTTTTATTGTTTTACCTAGCCATAAAAGCCACTTGGTGCAGAAAAATGTCTACCCTCAGCAAAGTTTTCAAAACTGGGATGGGAAAACCCAATCCAAATCAAAACAAAAACAAATGAAATATTCACCACCACCACCACCAAAAAAAACCCCAGAATCAGTGATTTGTGGTCAGGACAGCCAGGGGGAAAGGTTTTTTTCACAGGAAGTACTCAAACAAGGTAAGGATCTCAAAAGAACACCGTGTTGGCTTTTGTGCCATAAGTAAAACATTTATCAGGCAAGAGCCACAAGGAAGTTCTTCTGTTGAGAAGCTCTACGGAGAGTAAGACACTCTGAGGGGATTTGGGAAAAAGAAGTTTGTACTCTTGCTTCAAATAACATTCAATTTTTATGAGATGAAATAGCTCTGAGAGAAGACTACGGGAATTTTGTTGTGAATGTCTACCTACTACAGAAAGGCTTGGTGAGCAGGCAAGCAAGAATACGAATACACATTGATGCCCCATAAACCATGCTTTTGCCTATTCTGAGAGAAGAATCTCTTTCCTTATAGTTCCAGACACACTCAGGAAAAAAAATTGAAATATGTTTGTAGGATATAAAGAAATATTTTCACCTAGTTCTATATATATAAACACACAGTCATGTCACTGGTAGTATCTGAAATAGCAACCCATATGTTCTCTAACTAAACACAGACAGCTCTCAGATGTAGCCCCTAACACCACGGTGATCCTATTAAGGTGATCCTATTCACATCCAGAGCTCTGTATTTCCACTTTATTTAGCACAGCAATACTCTGGTAAGCTTTACATATAGAAAAGAAATCTGGTTTTCCAACTTGCTTGTTTTCAACACTGCATGCCACACAACTGCAAACTAACACTTCATACAGGCATTTTGCTTTATTGGGCCAGATGATGAAACAGCAGCTTTCAATATAAATGGAGAAGAACGATGCATAGCTTAGATACAGCCCAGAAAAAAGCAAATCACAGAGTGCTTCTTCACCTCAGCTTCCCATGTGCTCATTTTCAGCAGATCTGTGAGGCACTGCAAGCTGACAGGTGAAATCATTTGCCTCATAGATCATGAATGGAGCTGCAGTAGATGAATTGCATGCAAAAGAGCAGGCAAAAATCAACAATACATGATATTTTGAAGCAATGAGAATTCTGCAGTAGATTAGGGAACTCAAAAAAAAAAATACGACAGCTGCACTTCAGAATATAACAGAAGGAGATGTGGTAAACTAAGCTTAGATGAACATTAAGTACATTGAAGCCATGATATATGGGATATAATAGAGGATGACTGATAATTCCAGAAGGTCGGTGATTCCTGAAGGTATTCCTTTAAAAGAACTGTCATTCTAGCCAGTTATGTTAACACCGGTTCATAGCTATTTTGTCAGCTTCTGGACGATATTGAGACACCTTTACCAGTGTCCATCTCCTGTACAGGAATGGAAGATATGGTGGAAGTATAGTTTTAATCTGAAACACTAACTGAACATTTAAGATGAACGTCCTGACTTGTTTCAGCAAAGCATCTCTATATCCTGTTTGGTCACTTGCACTGCCATTTTATGTAAACCGGTATGTTTAACTGTTGTACTGTGACATTAGTTTACTTTAGTTTCTGTCAGAATAAAACATTCATTTGTTGACTGTAGTGTAAATCCAGAAGTGGGACAATCCAGTTTTTGCTGGACTGAGGTATATGAGAGCATATTGGAGCTGTGTTTAAGAACTGCTAAAGACAGGGAACAGCATTCTTCAGCTCTGCATTCTCTGGGGAAACATGTTGCTACTACTTCTACGTGTGCAGCTCCTGCAGTGCTGCTGGAGTCAACACTTCGGAAAGGTGACTGTGTGTGTACCCGTTGTTCGTGTTCAACACATCATCTGTGTGATGGCTGGAGCAGTATCATGTGCTTGTCAACACTTTTGTTTAAAGCTTTTATCTTAGAAGACTGAAAGCTAAAGTCACTGTGAAAAAAAAACCCAGAGAAGCTAGTGTTCTTTTTCAGCATGAATGAAATATAGCACTGGAAGATGGCTACATTCCTGCTGGAGCTGGAAGTAGAAGTCCTTTAAAAAAAATCACAATAAATGTTGCTCCCCTCTTTCCTTCCTCAGTATTTCCTTGCATAAGCAACCAGGCAATCAAGCAAATGCAGGCTGGTCACAAGCCTGAGCCCTGTGAGCAGGAGTGTTGCTTTAAATCCTGAACACTCTCACTTTGCCATAGCTTTGTGGGCACAACTCATGCCTTGAAAACATGCCTTTCACCAACCTGGGCATCACCCCAGCTCAGAGAGAACAGTAAGATGGCTTGTACTGAGGAGAAGGTGGGCAGCCCTCCAGGAGAGCAAGCACAGGCCAGAGAAACTGCCCTGAAGAGGACAGAAGGACACACGGAACTCTGCAGCACCACAGGGGGAGGCCCCATGACCATGGGGCTGGGGCCAGGCTGGTGCAGCAGCTCTGAAGGAAAGGTTTTGAGTTGCTGGATGGAATTGACAAGGGGCATTCTCAGCCCCTTGAACCCTTCCCCTTGCAGTTAAAGCTCCTTCCAGGCCAGTGGCCCCTGCACCAGTCAGAGTTGTAGCTGTCCATGTGTGTTGCCCACCATCACAGCAATTTCCTGATGTCACCAGGTGGGGGGAGAGCATAAGTGTTAGGAAAACAAACAAGATTTCATCTAGAGCAAGAGAGTCCTCTTTCATTTGTCCATTGCTAATACAAATGGCCTGTAATGTCTCAAACATTCTTTCAAATTAAAATCTCAGTCAAAATGTCCAGCTCTGTTCAGGTAAAACTACTATTGAGGGCATAAACTGTGGTATATGAAAGAATAAACTACTATTATTCTTACATTAACCCAACAAAGGTTTCAAAGGAGAGTGGGAAAGGAGACACTCAGTTAGACTCCTTCATTAACATCATTTTAAGCAAGAGGTTAAGCCTATGAGTTTGATAGGAGTTAGCTCCTACATGCTGCATCAGTTCCACATCTGTTAATTTGAAGCATCTCTGTGAAAGTTAACAGAAACACACCACTGTGAGAGTCAATCTACGCCAGGTGTGAACTGAGAGATCTTTTTCCTTTCAAACCCTCATTGCAATTACATTCAGTGTTAGCATATCTGTTTTAAGTTCTAACAGTGCAAGAAGGTTAAACCCCAATATTTCAATAATAAACTTTCCTCTAGGAGATTTAAAACCTGTTTTTAAATGAAACAGGTTAGGACAAAAACCCTTTAAACCAGAAAGTTTAAGAACGGAGATAAAGGAGTAGAGCACTCCAGGTGCCTTGCCTTGAAAGCAGTACAATACCTCATTCAGGCTGATAAAGTAGATGGTTGGTGCCATTATTTTCTGCCTAAAAGTCCTCATGAAATCATTAGCCTGTATTATATTTAAATTGGTGAAATACAATTCCAGAGGTGAAGTAATTCACAGTGGAGAGTCTGAAAAACTTAAAAATAATTCTGTTAGGGAGATTTTAAGACTGAAAAAGATCTGAGTCCAAATAAAAAAGATTAAAATATAAATGTGTTACTTTTTTGCAATTTTGTTTATTTATGTGTGATAATAATTAATATCATTATTGTAGTATAATAGATGGCACATAGTATAATATACACTGCATGTGTGTGTATATATTTCAGTACAATACATACCATGTATATGCTGTATATATACATATATGCATTCATTTATAAACATTATGTATATTATGCAAAGAATTAGTATTATTGACTCACTGTGCAGAACAAATTACTGTCTTTACTATCTTTATAAATAAGAAACCTTGTACATATCCATCTCTGTCTTGTCAAACTATAGCTTTACAATTCTAAATATATCTTGGGGCCCAAAAGGCAGAAATGTTGCCATTGACAGATTTTTTTCAATGCCCAATGAATGTATGGGATAGACAGGATGTGCTTGTTTGAAATCATCAAAAAATAACTTTTGGAAGTCTTAAGATCCTGAACTTCTATGATCTTGATTTATGTGACTGACAGAGAAAACTGTGACTTGAGGGCAAGTTCAGTACTAATCAGGGTGCTCAGATGACAGTAAGTACTGCAGAGATGTGGAACTCCATTCCATTCTGCTGGTTTTACCATGTGAGAGTGCCATTATCTATGATGAACTTCACTTTATAAAGACTTACATAACACCTTATGGCCACATCCACTAATTTATTTTTTACTTTTTAATATTTCTTTCTTGCACAATGTTCATGCTACTTCACTATCCATAGCAAGAAACAGCATTAATGAGATGGTAATTTAGCTGTTGCTACTGTAGGCCTCTTCCTTGTGAGAATAAAGAGCAGCTACTTGTACAGGGCACAGGTAACAAACAAATCTACACTCTGTCATCACCTTTGGGACAACTGCACTGCTACTGGTCACAAAACAGACTAGCAAATAAACCTTTATGCCTATGTAGATATGTATGCATGTGTACACACAAACACATAGGTATATAAATGTAGTGACCATGTTTGGGAACAGAGGCAACAGAATAGATCTCCTGTAACTCCGCAGTCCACTTTGATTCTGTGCAATATAGCCTTGGCTGTATCGAGGATAATCAACCTCTGCCAGTCTGTCATTAATCTCTACAAATGCTCTACAACTGAGTAATTACCAAGCAATTAAATGCAACCTTCTACTTTTAAATAACAGTAAAAATGTGACACAAACCTATAAAAACAGGAAATTAGAAGGCAAGGATTGTGATAGATCCTTTAGTCACATTGATATGAAGAACCTACAACCATTTGAATTAAAGTAGTGACAACTTTAAAGCTCTTTTCCTCTTGCTGAAGTGCTTATTTTTCCTCCATTACTAATAGCTAGAGGTTTTTGCTAAGTAAAATACTCTTTCTTTCTAAAAAGAAAAACACATATCAATAACTCAAAGAAAATGGAAAACATGGCTCTTTTTAAATTTGTAGTTACCGATGGTCTCCCCACCACCACCTCTGCCCCCCATTTATTTCAGATGTTGCAGTGATCTCAGGGGAAACTAATTTCATAGATTTATAGAGAAAGTAAGTCAAATGAGGAGTGGCTGAGGGAACTGAGGCTGTTTAGCCTGGAGAAAAGGAGGCTCGAAGGAGACCTTATTGCTCTCTACAACTTCTTGAAAGAAGGGTGTAGCAAGGAAAGGTTTGGCCTCTTCTCTCAGCAACCAGCAACAGAATGAGAGGACAAAGTCTTAAGCTGCACCAGGGTAGGTTCAGGCTGGACATCAGGCAGAATTTCTTCACTAAAAGTGTAGTTGGAACAGGTTGCCCAGGGAGGTGGAGGAGTTACCATCTCTGGAAAGGTTCAAGAAAAAACTGGACATGGCATTTTGTGCTCTGGTCTAGTTGGCACAGTGGTGTTCAGTCAGAGGTTGGACTTGATGATATCAGAGGTCTTTTCTAACCTTAAGGATTCTGTTTCTATTCTATGATCTTATTTAAAAGATTTTACTCTACATATATATTTCTCTCATGGAAAATAGCAGCTCTAAGATGAGACAAAATAAACTGATAAACCAAGTTATAGCAATTTGTGAAACCTTAATTAACTCAATAAGTATGACGTCAGGCATGCAGAAGTCTTTATCCAGTGTGCTGGAATAATTTCTCTCTGTACTCTGTGCCTATCTTTGGAATTATGGCAGGTCTTACTGCAGAACTGAGACCTCAGGAATTTCTATTGAGTTTGGGAGTGTAAGGTTTTTGATTTCTAAAAGACTTTGAATCATGCTGCCCATTAGCAATAATAGAAATATCAGCCACTCCCAAATTCTTGACTTGTATTACAGTTGACTCAGAACCTATGGGATTTGGGAGCAATTTGTGCTAGGCTCTATACAAACATGTAAGATATCCATTTTCAAAAAGTTTACTGGCCAAGAAAATGAATTAAAGAGTAGATGTCAGAGTAAAATAAAAAGTGAGCTATTCATTCTCATACTGGGTTAAAATTTCACTAGTTTAAAAAAAGATGTGAAGTCCCCCTTCCAAAGTGATGCTAAGACTCCAGATGAAAAATTGTGTTTTCATTTGGCAGTTATACTTCAAATGAGGGGTGGACAAATGGAATGAGTCAAATGAACCAGAGGGAAAAATTACCTAAGGAAGGTTAAAGTGCTGTTTAACCTCAAGAAGGAAGGAAAAATGAAATTACATCAGACCTCAAACGCATAGAAGACTTTCACAAAACCAAAGGCAACAATCTATTTTCCATAGCTGCTTGAAGGCCTTTTCAGTTCTGCAGGTCTGAGATCATTGTAAACTTTTTCATGGAACTCAGATCTTCCCAGTGCCAGACATACTGAGGGCCAGTCTATCAAATCACATCTTTATTTCAAAAGACTCTATGAAATGACAGAATAAACTCTACTTATCCTATGCCATTTGGAGAGTTTAATTGAGGTTATTTGGGAATATAGAAGCAGAGGAGACATGTAGTGCCAGTTCAGTGCTTTCCCATCTCAAGCACCATAACATACAAATTCCATCTGGAAAATAATCTTCAACCTAAAGGAAAAATTCAGAACTCTTTTTTTTTCCTGGGGTTTTTGCTCTCAAAACTTTATTGTTGCAAAACCTGACAGTAAAAGTGTAAGATTTAAGAGTGATATTATAACTTTTTTTAACCTCTGAACTCATTCATGGCCAGTTTGCACCTGATGTTGGCTTTTATTTGCAACACCTCTTCACGCTCTGTCCTGCCTGCTCTGTGTGTGATGACAATGATCATATACATTCTTAGCATGTTTATATTCCCTGTCTAGACAAGACAATCTCTTTAATGTCCTGTTGTGCCATAAGGTTTCTGTTCCCTCTCTTTCCCTGTGCTCTCATTCCATGTTTCCCAAGGCAGGCCATCATCCTAGAGAAAACTCAGGGCTGGTTGAGCATGGACAGCCCCGTGCAAGACCAAAGGTTGCCAGCATAGCTGGACTGGTCTCTCTACTTTTGTTACTGCCTTAAGATTTGTGCTGGCAGGTAAGTGAGAGGAAATCTCCCTGGTCATAGCTACAAGGAACTGAAAAGAAACAGGAGGTTGTCTTAAATAGCTTGATAAATCTCTGAAAGAAGAAACTTCAAAAGACTTTAGGAGTTATGTGCTGTTGAAATCTGTGCTGCTCATAAGCATTTGGTAATTTTACTGAATAACTGGTTTGGACATAATATAAATTAATGAACAGGATTGTAAGGAAAGAAAAGCAAAATCTCAAACCCTACTACACTCACTAATAAGTGATGCCTTATAAGAAATGCATTTCCTTTGTCAGGTTCTCACATAAGAGTCAACTTAAGCTGATTTTTTTCTCTCAAAGCTAAGACAAAACTTAGACAATAATTTTTTCAGATAATAAATCAAATATGGATATTTATTAAGGTTTCATAGATGATGCAACAAATTTATAGCATTCTCTGAGGTCTGAAGAGAAGTCCATATGTGATTGCAACGGAAAATTAAAATATAGAAAAATTCTTGCATCTATATAAAATGATGGCAAAATTAGCATACTGTTGAAAGAGATGGTGACAGAAACTGAAATAAACTTAATTGTAGTTTAAATATTAAAATATAGAAAAAGTTAATACAGTGGAACTTACAGTGGTCCTTAAAAATAGAATTCATGGAAATAGAGTGATCTCTGATTGATGAGCATTGGGAGAAGCACTTTATGATAATTAGCATTAATATAGGAAAAAAAGTAAAACATTTTAGAGCTTGAAATTGAAGTAATTTAAATAAAAAAATACCTGCTTGCTATTTTAAAACCTTTTAAAATGATTTCCCTTTCCACTGGGAAATTGTTTAGAATATTGAAAATAGTTAAACAGATTTATTTTAAAATTTAGGTAAATTCATAAATAAAAATAAAAGGACAAGTTTCACAATTACTGTGAAAGTTTGTTTCCATGCCCTTTGTTAGTCATAAGCTCTATATTCATCTCTCTGGTTTTAGTCTCATTTATTCTTGGTTCATAATGATATCTAAGCTACTACTTTAGTCAATAGCTACTCTGATAAGTAAATGTGTTTAAATATATTGAGGAACTCTAAGCAAGTTTGCACATCGGACCATTTACTTGATTTCTTTCTCCATAAAACAGTGTTAGGTAAGACATTATGAAAGTTATATCTCAGAAAATACATGTGACTAAATCCAACCGAATATGACCTTAAAATGAAATCTTAGTTCTGATATTGTGGTGGAACAGGCTTTTGAAATGTGGCAATACCGAGACTTCAGCTGCACTGATTTAAACAACTTAATTCAGAGCAGAGCTTGGAATACAGTCTGTGTCATCATATCTCCATGACTCATACTTTATAGCACCACTTTATGATCCACACCATTTCCTTCCATTCAAATCAGTAGGTGATTTGGCAGATGACTTTTTGGTGACCTCACAGTTTTGTGTATTCATTAGAGAGATCTGAGAAGACAGCAAAGAAGGGAGTAAGGCTATGGATAAAACTGACAGCAAAACCAAAAATCTATCCTTTCTCCTCATAACTCATATCTAAATTTGTGTCTAAGTGTGTGTCAGGTCTATGATACATATTCAGTACTTCTGTGGATTTATATCCAAAAGAGACACTACGAAGGTATGATGGCAAGATTAGAACATTGGTCTGTAGACCAAACCTAAGAAATATTCCCAGTGAATATAGATCCAGTGTCTCTGCTGCATAAAAGGATAGTCCATTCACAGTCAGACAATTGTATTTAAAAAAAAAAGAGTGCATTGAAAACAGATAGCTCTTTGATTTTAGGTTATAATCATTGAAAAAATATTTAACTAACAGTTTAATTTAGCTTTATAGGAAATACATTAGTAACATTTCTTTAATTTTTAATATTCTTTTTCTAACAGTTATCAATCTGTGTAACTTAGAGTTTATTGTCATTCAAAACTAGATCAAAATAGAAAAAAGGGAGTTTTTTTCCCCATAACCATATTTAATATTCATACATAATTCAACATGGGTTTATATTCTGCCTAGTCAAGGGGACATTCCTTAAACAAGAGTTTTTTTGTTTATCTTGTATTGTACACAGAATTCTAGGACCAGGTTATATATAAAAATTCAGAGGCATAACAAAACTCAGTCGTGTGAAAAATTTGTTTTCCCTCAACAAGGCCTTTAAAGTCAGAATTAGTTTATTAATTTTCATATTTTGAATTATTTAAAACTTAATCATTAACAATTAAATACAGTTGTGAACTCTAATCAATATTACAGAATTAATTAACTTGTCCATCAATGCAACACAAGTTCAAAGCTGCAAGAAATACCATAACATATGTAGTGATTTCCTTGGGTTTAATCCATTCTTTTTCTGCTGGTGAGTTTGTAGCATCAAAATAAATAGAAAACTTGTTATATTGCTTTGTTTTGTTACTGTTACATAGATACCTTTTTGAATTTCATTTTTCAAGATCTAGAAGGCACATATTGCCTGAATTGATTCAGTGATACTTTTCAAGTATTTTTTGCTTCTATTTTTGCATCTCTTTTACCACTTTTTTTCATTATCTCTCTTTTTGAGTAGAGTTGCTTTGGGGTTTTTTTTGATAGAGCAAATTTTATTTAGACAGACAATATTGCTATCTGTGAAAGAGATATACTTAACACCAGCAGCTTTATGGAAAGTATTCTGAGCTTTGGTAATAGGCTTAAATATCTTCAGGACAATGTTGAGATACCCCAGACATTTTGAAGACTTATAGCTCTATAAGCAGAGCAATATGGAACTAATTTTCCCTGCTCCATGTCAGGTATATTAACTCACAGAGAACCCCATACCTCTGGGGGGAGGGTGCTTACCAGCCCAGGAGCCAGCTGCTTCCTGAGGAAATTGCATTGCTATCTGCAAAGTTCAATCTTTTTTTTTTTTTAGTTAAATTTAAGTATGTACACTCTAATTCAGCTGTCCTGAGCGAAGGTTAAGCTGGATATTAGGAGAGGTTTTACTGTCAGAGGAGAACTGTTCTGAAGTGAGCTTTCAATAGCAAGGCAAGAAATCTAAATTATTATAAAATGGAGTTTAATATATCTAGATGGAGCTCTGCAGTATGGCAGCCTAAGACAGAAAGATTAAGCTTGATAGCCCAGTGAGTATTCCCAATGATTTATTCAGCCTCACAGACTTGCGTAATTTACCAAACCAACATCATAGCTACACCTAAATGGTAGCTTCACCAAAGCTCCTCTGACTATCCTGAAAATCATATATGTGTGTCTGTGTGAATGTGTAACAAAACTGCAAAAGTTATAGATTTTTCCATATGTACTCAATTGACAAGTTATGTTTAAAGGTAGTATCCTTGCAAGTTAACTGAGGAAGATTGTTTTGAACAAATGTGTATTTCACATATGCATTTTTAAGCATAACTGTAGTACATTGCAATTAACATCAGTTCTCTCAATTGAATTAACTGGGTAAACAACAGGGTCTAGGGAAAACAGTATTTTTACAGGGGCATGTATTGATGGGGCAATGGGTAACTGAACGAAGGCAGATTTAGATTTAATATGAGGAGGACATTTGTTAATGTAAGCAGGGTGCTGGAACAGGTTGCACAGAGAAGTGGATGCCCTATCCCTGGAAGTGTCCAAGGCTATGTTGGATGTGGCCCTGAGCAACCTGGTCTAGTGGAAGGTGTCAGGGGGGCTGGAACGGGATGATTGTTAAGGCCCCTTTCAACCCAAACCATTCTACAATTTTCTGATTTTCTAGGCCCATAATTTCTTTTCAGTAGTTCAAAACACTATTGTCCTTCCTTCCTACAAAAGTAGAATGTGAATATTTGGACGCAACACTCTCTGTTTTATTAAAGTACTTGTTTATTAAGTGAACTTATCATCGGGGTATGATTTTTATGTATAGCAGTCTATGAATTTGACTTCAAATAGTCAAGGTTTGACTATCCAGGCTGTCCTATCTGCTGATAACACACTCTCTTTATAATGCAGATTAACACAGATGCTCTTCACTTTCCTCAAAGTGGGATCAGACTTCAGATCAGCTATTAGAAACTCATAGAATGATTTTATTCAATTACTTAAGGAAAAGTTTGCCATTGGTGTGGTTTCGTTTGCTTTCTGAAATTTCCTAACAAAAAGGCTGCCTGGTAATAAGAAACCTATTTTGTAAAAGATGTCAAAGGTTTGGAATTCAATGTTAGTCTTCATTGGAATGTGAGATCTCTCAAAATAGCCAGAAGAAACTGCACCCAGCACCTTAGATTTCAGTATTCCCAAATTTACCTGGAACAAGGGAGATTTAAATAAAAATCATAACCCTTCTCAAGTCTTATCATAGCCCTAACTGCAATCACAGCAGAGACTCAGAAGTCAATAAACAGCTGAACGCTCTGCACCTACCTGTATAGAATATACATCTGGCAGGAGCTAATAGTGAATTATGCATATTTCTCCCAAACTTTAATCCTACACCAAAACAGAACCCTGTCTCTGCACCCTACCCAGAAACTCATTAGGATCTTTCTATCTCTGTAGAACCCTTATCTTGTTTCCCAGAGATTTTTAATAGGAGCAATCAACGCAGTTCTCTACCCATTAATCAAGATATGTGGGGGTAAAATTAATAGCCTTGCTTTTTTGCTATTAATGAAGTGATTTGATTTTTATCATTTTAATATTTGTCTGTTTTTTTCATAGAACATATCAGTATAGCAACCATTCAGCTTTTAGGCAAGAGATAAGGAATCCAGCTTAAATGCTGGTTGCAAGTCTCTGGAAATGCAGGGGAAAACACTGTATTTTATGCAGTGTGGATTCTCAGCTGTGTAGAACAGTTGTTTACCTCATGGTTTTTTGCCCAGCTATTAAATCAGTTTCTGTGACATTCTTTTGTCAGTGATTCTTGGCTAGTAAAGTTGATGGATGGTGCCATAAGCTATCTTGAGCTCTTTCGTTCACTCGCTCAAAGTGTCTGGACAAAGTCAGGAGAAACCTGCTGAAACAGCATAATTTGAAAGAAATCCATGGGTCAAACCACATGATCAAATATTACAATAGCCTTTTTTTTTAGAGTTCCTTTTGGTGCATATCCAGAAAATATTTGTGGGTTCAGCTGAAAAACAATAATAAAATTAAAACATCTGAAAAACAGTTATCAGAACAGTGAGAAGTATTCTTGCAAGTTGCTTTAAACAAGAATGTCATGTTTCTCTTCAAATAGAATAAAAAATACAAGAACTTTTCTACAAAATTTAATGGAAAATCTACTAGTTGATCATGCAGATACATGCATATGTGAATGTGCACACATATATCTTAGATAATAAAGTTTCATCTGACAAAACTGCCACCAAAAAAATGAAATAATTTTGATTTAAAATATTATATTAATCAGCATCTTCATCTTCCTAGCTGACCCTCTCCTTATTTTAATTTAATTTATCATACCTTCTTATGGTTCTTCTAATTTAAGTGACGCACAAAACTAATGTTAAACAAACTGATAAGAAGCAAGAGCTCTGATGCAATATATTCTTATGCAGGGAACAGTGTAATACATTCTTATTATGTGGTAGCATAAGGTCAGTTGCTTTTCTGGCTCTTTTTGCTCTGTATAGATTCTTACAGCAATAACAGTTACTCATATGACAATAATGGGGCATCTCTAACATATATGCAATATCAGCTGTGAAAAGAACAGCAAATGCCACAGAGAAGCAGAATGAAAATTGTGAGTCAGAAGTCTCTTTAAAATCTGAAAGAAGGATGACATTCATAGGGATACACGATTACCACTGCACACTGGTGTCTATTCAGCAACTGGGTCCTCCATCGCCTCAGATCTTGGAAATGCAAACACTCGGGAGACTTGCTTTAGCATCTCTCCTGTTTTTTGTGATCTTGTGATTTTGTATTTTCCTTCAATAACAGAGTTTAGGTAATTGGGGTTTTACCTATTCTTTATGATTTCTGGGATGTGACAGCTTTCTTACACTGTGTTGATGAGCTTGACTTTAAGGTTTTCATGTCAGTTTCTGACTTTCTATGTCCTATATCTGTTGAACTTTTTGAAGGGATAGTTCATTTTGATGTTTATGTTGGAAGGAATTATTCATGCAATGTCTCCTTGAAAATTGAGCTTGGCTGCAAAGGTGATTTATGAGGGCTGATGAAGATCTGAGCAGAACAGGAATAGAGGGCTTGGTTTGGCAATATCAAATTAAAACAGTTATATTTCCAAATATTATTTACAGTGCCATCTTGTGAAGTTGACAAGTAGTGTCTTAAGTGAGGGCCTGAAGCTGTTAATGTTTCTCTAGGGCAGCAGAGTTCAGATGTATAAGCTCTGATAGTAATACATAAATGCTCACTTGTATGTCAGGATAATGCACAGATGCCTTCCTTTTTCCTCTTTACAGGGCCAGTGAAATGTAGGTCATATTTCTTACCCATTTTAGTGTTACCAGTTAAGATATGGGGAAGTCTGCTGTGACTGAAATGCCACAGAAATTCAGACTTATACTTTTGGTAATTCCATTGGTAATGGAAAACCTGTTGTGAGGAGCACTCTAGCTCATCAGAGAATTTTAAGTACATGCTCTTTTTTGCTTTCTTGAAGAAGCTCTTTCTTGAAGGGACAGAGTATTATGCTTAAGTCCCACGGTAATCATCCTAACCTTGATTAGGATGCCACATGAAGTACAGCTAATTTCAGAAGTGGCTGACAGTTTGCAGCTAGTTAGAATTTTGGCAGTAAGGCTCATCATATTAAACGTAAATAGACAGTACTACATGGCAAATTGTTACTCAGTTAAAATAGTTAACAAATTAAATAGCTATGAGGAACATTGGTAAGAGCTGTTATTTGAATGTAGTATTTTTAACCTTAACAGTACTACTTCAGAGATTCAATTTTCACAGACATGAACCAGAAATTATTTTCTGTGCATTCTCTGATATTAAATTTTATGACTGGTTCAAAATCTCACAGCAATTATAAAAAGAATTTCATGTTTGATTTATGAAGTATTCTCTCATTTGTAGCTAATCAACCTTGCTAGTTAGCTGAAGGCCCTTAGGCACAAATCCACTAAGGAAAGACAATCTTAACTGAAACTTAATTATACTGGATTTAAAGTTGAATATGGTTTTCTAATAAGGCCACAGTTGTGCTATTGTCCTTTCTGCTCATCTTCATTTGGACTCCAAAGGACATCATTCCAGCAACAGGTCAGTAGGCACCAAACCCCTGGAACTAATGAGACATATCTCCTGGGAAACCTGTCAATAGTTGTGTAAAACTGGGATTTCTTATCACAAGTCCAGACTAGTAAAAAAGGTTGTAGACACTTAAGTTAGCAAAAGGAAAGTTCAGCCATGGCTTGTATGGTCAGGATTGTTGCCAGCTGACAGCTTACAAAACCCCATTCCAGGTGTATTGTGTGGGGGTTATTATTTAGATGTTATGACATATATTTGTTTAACTCAATGTTTAAAAGAGCACTGGGATTTTTAAGATGCAAAATGAGTATTAAAAAAGCTACTTGACTCAGAATAACTAGTTTTCTTATTTGACATTTCTAAGGATTTCTCAGACACTACCCTTTTCTTCTTGTAAATCCCAGATTTCTGACATTTCCAAGAATTTTCTCAAAGTGCTTTGAGCCCAGTTCAGTAATATATTTCTGAATTGGATTGCAATAATCATTGATGATATTTTAATGTTATTATGATTCCACACTGTGCTCTTTTTAGGCATAAAGGTTTCAAGTCTGAAGAATGATTTTCAGAGTATTCACTCCTAAATGACAAGAGAGTTCCATATAAGAATATTTACCAAAGTTTAGCTTAATATATTTAACTCATATTAATAACACTATATAGCAAAAATACAAACTATCATTCTATTTTTATAAAACTACTAAATTAGAACATGAAGTAAATTCATCCATTATTAAATGCAGAATAGAGGGGAAAAGTTTAAAGGGTCTATGATATGGAAATATGGTGAAACAGAGTTCTTAATTATTGTAACTCTATCAATTTGTTTGCATCACACTAAAACAGGACTCCTAGAGCTAAAGTAATCTCACTCTGACAAAACAATTTTTAAATTATAATAGTTGTACTAATTTGTGGGTTTTAATTCATTTTTTAACACACAATTTTTTCTTTCAGTAAAAGATAAAAATGAAACTTACATAATTTAAAAAGTAAGTTATTTGTTGTACAGGAAGGATATTTCTACAATGCTTTCTGGTGCACACAATGTACTATGGTTGTAATTACTACTGCCAGTCATATACCTGTGGGTTTTCAAATCTCAGTGGTTGTCTGTCATGGTCACTGGGAGAACACTGGTCACAATGAAAAACGAGTCAAACTATCAACCTTATGAAGCATTGAGAAATCCTTTCCAAAATCAGTACATTTTACTAGAAGGCTTTACCAAAAATAGAAGAAAAAGTTATAAAATAGATTAAAATCTAAACAAAATAAATCAGAAATTGTCTTTCAGCATTTACATTTTGCCACTGTCATGTTCTGATGTATCAGTATTAAGAGTGCGTGCTGTCCATTAGATGTTCATAAATGTATATAAAATTCTAACAGTAACATTTCATTTTGAATTGAAAGTTTTGAATCCATAGAAATTTCCAGTCTAAATACCTTATTTCAAATGTATAAAGTCATTGGTTACCTAAATCACTAGTATTTACATATGAGAACATTTCTAAAGCCTGAAATAGACAACTAATCACAAATATATTTGAATAAATGGCACCTGAAGACTTGTTTGCAAAATCATGGCCAAATGGAATTCAGATTTTACTGTTTCTTTGACAAAAGTGTTATTGTTCCGTGTTTTCTAGTTTACACTAAACCAGATTAAATTTGTCCTGTCTTTTGCTGATTCTTGACGTCCTGTACTTTGCATGTAATGAATCTCTGAAAACGTATTTTCTTGCTCTGGTTTTAGTTCTCAAAGTTTAAAAGCAAGAGGACAATGTGAGTCAGACTATTCTCAATGAAAAATAAAGGTGAGTCTTCTTTGTGTGAAAATACAGAGTTT
This sequence comes from Atrichornis clamosus, assembly GCA_013400975.1. Taxonomy (NCBI): domain Eukaryota; kingdom Metazoa; phylum Chordata; class Aves; order Passeriformes; family Menuridae; genus Atrichornis; species Atrichornis clamosus. The sequence goes on from WBMZ01008398.1 coordinate 23,033, forward strand.
AACTTGACAGAGAGTTTAGTTTATAAGCAATACTGCTTACACTTAAGAATAACACAGGGGTTATGGACCATTTTATTTATGTACATAAGCATGTCCAAAGACTCTATTGGGCGGATGATATGGGAGGTTCCTGGAGTAGGGCAGAATTAATGATAAGCCAATTTTGTAACTAGCTGTATGTCTAAGTACCTTTTATGTTCAGTTTCTAAGGATCTTTTTTCCAAAATAATTTTAACAGCCTTTAATTTTTAAACAGAAAGCATTATTTTGAATATTGCCAATAAGAAAACCAAGATAAATTTGGTTTAGCATCTTGTGTTCATCATGTAGAAGAAAAAACAAAAAAAAATCATTTATAGTGAATATTTTACCATGTTGATTCTTTTAAGGTGGGTTTAAATCAGGGAATAGACAAAGTAAAAATATTTTAAAATGTGTTTATATTTCACAAGGCTGTGCACTGTGACAACAAACTTCAGGCACACAACACGCATTTGATTTGTTATAATAATTTATTGTGTATTTAATTCCAAATTATTTTTGAAGATAAGAGAAACTGGCTGGACTCTAAGAGCAAAGAACGTTCTTTTAAATGCAGGTATGAATTAATACATCAGCCTTTGTTTATCTGAAATGGCACAATTGGTGTGAAAAAGAGGTAAAAGCACAATCTGCCCCTCACAATGGTGACCATCTAATTTTCATTATATAGGCTAGTTTAGGATTACTTATTTTTTCATATATACATCCACTTGTAAGTGATTCTTGCTTCCATAAACTTGTTAAAAAAATTTCAAATTTTTTCATATATTTAGCTCCAATATAACGTAACTTTACATATAAAAGCCTTGACAGGTACTTGGAGTTACCAGTTTGAAATGGAGCACATTCAGGTACTCTGGATATAGGTTAGGATGAACTAAGCCAAATGGAGCCTGCGTTCCTGTGTGTCTCTGCTTCCCAGTGCTGTTAGTGAGGCAATGAAATAAATCTACTCTGCATTTCAGCTGTGGTTTGGTGGTTGCCCTTGGTTCCTTGTATGTGTCTATTCACACAATACACATATTATGTTTTACCTACATGGAAAACTGCTACCTAATTGACATGGCCGCCCCTCCACCAAGCCCAGTTCATCTCTTTTATTCTTCCATATATTTTCACGGCCTGGGCCAGGTCGATTCATTTTCTGAAGCCAGAAAACAATATAAAGTTGAGAAAGCTCTAGATAATAAATGTCTTTGATTAGCAGTACTGTATAAATATTTGACTTCTGACTTTATGAATAGTTTTCTGAATCCAGTCAAATCAATTCAGTGGTTTGTTCAGTCTTTGAGTTTTTCATATCCTATTTCTTATAATACTTACAGATTAAGCCCAGAAAACACAAGACTCCCCAAATGTTTAGTTTTAGAGATGATCACAAAGACAGTCTTAAACTTGCTTGCTTTTTGTCCTTCATTACTTTTAGTTCCATTATCATTGGAATCAGCTGGTCAACACTGAGCTGTTTCACAGGATGTGTGAGGCTTCTTTCTAATCTCAAACTGTTTTTGTTGCACTGTTATGTTTCACTCTTAGATTGTTAGTTGATAGCAACCTTGGTGCCCTGGAAGCTGACAGCTGGGTTTCCCAAGGTTCCTATGTGGTGGGTTTGTGTTTC
>WBMZ01008401.1:0-27718 GCA_013400975.1 Atrichornis clamosus
GTTAATTCTGTGATTCTGTGTTTTAATTCTGCTGTTTTCTTCTTAAAGAGTGCCTTAGGGCTCCTGTTGATAATTTTGTGATTCTGGATTATAGAGTTTGGAAGGACAAAGGTTATCTATAAGAACAGTCTTGTCTGGGAGACTGTGGAAGGTGTTAATCAACAGCAATGACTAGATGAAGTTAAGAAGCATTAAATGGTTTTATATGTAATCTGCACCTCTAACAGTGGCTGGTGCTTTTTCAACTAAGCATATTTTAATGGGTTGTCTTCAGAGGTTTCCTGGTTTCCTGCTTTGTTGTCATTAAAGGGTTAAAGGGGATCAGCCCTCAAAGTTAAATCTGTATTAAGATTATGGGATTAATCAGAATGGAAAAGGAAGAAATTCACGTTTTCTTAACCAATACAAACTTAAATATGCTGAATATGTTTTTCTTCCTTGAATGTTTAATTAAGAATATAAGATCTCATCTGACCATATTTGATTGTGCTGAAAAATCTTTAAATATACTGCTTTGTATATTTCTCATACTTGTTAAATGACAGTCTTTTTAATGCCATGTTCACCTTTAGAAACTGTTCTGGTTTTCTTGAAAGTGAGGTATGGATGTTTCTTGTGAACTTCAGGAATTTCTGGGATTGTTGTACTTTTTTTTTTTAACTGACTGGGCTTGCTTAAGTAATGGCTAATGTTTTCATAAAATCAGGGAATTATTTATAAATTGAATGATCAGAAACTTAAATGAGATAGTGTAAGTTAAACAGCATGTAGGCAAAGATTAGCTGAATCCTCTGTGGGTAATTTACAGCAAACTATGACCTCTGACTGGTACCATCTTTAGATGGAAGAAACAGATGTGCTGGCAAGTATCATTAGTTTCTGAGGGCTACTGTAAATTTGTCTTTGAATAAAGCAAATCCTTGTATTGATGTTCTCAACACGTAATGCACAGTGAGACGCTGCTTGATACAGTGAGCAAACTCTCAGAGTGTTTTAAAAGTACCTCTGTTAACATGGGTTATTGCCTACCATTGTAGCAGGATTTCCCAGGTACCAGGCTTATCAGTACTCAACTTCAAAACCTAAAAATTTATTTCACTGTTTTTTGAGTGATTTCTTTGTGGTTTTTGAAGGAGCACTTTAAAGAGCAAAGTTCTTTAGTGATTGCCATTGAGCAGAAGTGGTTTCACACAAGAGTTGGGAGTGATTTGCCTTTTATTAACATCACCAGTAAACTCCTGTTAAGCTATTAGTACAAGGCTGTTAAAATTTCCCAGTCCCTGAAGCCTGGAAGACTGGCTGTGGTCACAGATGAGAGCCTAGTGAGGCTGGGAGGCTGGTCCTGGAGGCCCCACAGGTGCTACCTGCAAGGGATGCAGGGTGGAAGTAAGTACACTAAGTAGTGTGTGTACATATATATGTAAAAATTCATTTATATATGTGTGTTAGACTTGGAACTTTTATTCATTTGAATGGAGGTAGAAGTTCATATTAGTTCTGAAGTCCTGAAAGCAGAGTTACTTGTTTGAAGACCTTGCTATGTTCTGGTTTTAACAGTATGTCAAATACTGATGTAAGAGCTGCTGAATGTATAGGTTTCTATCATCCTCTACTCTTTCCATCTTATGGAGTTGGTGTTTTGTGTTCCCTCTCAGAAGGGAACTTGAGAGGTAAAAAAGTGTAGATGACAGCTCCACGAGTGAACTCTGAATTTATGGACTAAACTGTGTAAACGTCTCTCCCAAGCCAGTTCCTATAGGGAAGCTGGAATTGGAGTAGCTTTTGAAAGATTAAAGAGTTAAGTACATGGTGCAAGATCTAAATTGAAGAATAGACTCTTCAACATTGTGATGAAAAAAGACAGTATTTGTACAAAGTTCAGTCCAAGTAAAGAATATTGCTTGTAGTTAGTTATTGGAACTAGGGAATACTCCCTTATCCACCTTAAAGAAAAGTTGTGGTCCTTAATTGTTAATATTTTGTGAAAGTTGACAAATATTTTAGGTTTGCTTTTCAGTTGTTTCAGTAAGTGCTTCATTATGTGCATTTCACGCTAAATGGAAGCATTTCAGCTGTGTTTAGTGCATTCAGCATCGTGCATAAGCATTGGCTGTTTGGAAGAGAAAAAAAAGTAACCATGGTGTATTAGGCTCTTAGGAGACAGGAAGGAACACAAAAAAATGTGGATTAGACAGAAATGGCCAAGTAAGTTAAAAATTTCTCTTTAACTTTTAAACCTCTCTGCTCAATGTCAGTGGTGGGTAGTGGTGTTCTTTTCCCCATCATCTTTCCTTCTGTGGGCAGAAGAAAACAAAGATGACAGATTGGATGGCTGTGGAGAGTCATTGGTTTAAAGTACAGTTACTTGGGTACTTGATGCTGGGGGACAGAGGTCTTGGCAAAGCAAACTTAAGAATTCAGAGTCCAACATCATCTCCATGACCCTCTTTGTTCCCCCTGGCTGAGAGTTTGACTCTGTCGTTGTGTGTGTCCATCTTTCCTCTGATCAACTTTTTCTTTAAGGATGGGAGAGGAGAAGCAGGACATGGAGTGGTTTTGTGTGTTTTTGCTTTCCAAAGTCTCATAGAATAAATGGAATTTACCAGGGAGCCAGTGGAAGTACAACTGGACTAGAGAAGTAGGTGCAATGATTGAGGCCTGTCTTGTGAGTATGCTGCTTCTCTTAAAAAATCCCATACCAACAACACTGTGCCCCCCGCCCCAAAAAACCCTCAAAAAAAACCAAACAAAAAAAGTGAGTGATCAAGCTTGTCTTCTGCATTAATTCTTGGTCAGGCTTGTCTTCTCCCTTTGAATTCTGCATGTCCTTTAAGTGTTGGGATCCAGAGCCACTTTCAGTACTGTTTAATCTGTTGTGATCTGCGTGTGCTTGGCGACAAACACAGTATAGTCACTTGGGTCACGCTGCCTGCCCAGAAAGGGACAGGATAAATGGCTGGAGGCAATTACTTCTGAAACTAACCCAGCTAGGCTGTCAAGAGCGTGTCTGATCATGACTTTAGAAACCAGAGAATGCTAATGTAATTCCAAACCCATACTGATTTGTATTGCAATGAGCATCTATGTTAATGAAGAAGGGTATATATATTCTGTCTCCCTGCACAGCAGCACACTGCACCATGGCTGGTACAGCAGTCGTTTCAAAGCAGTTGTGCAAGGTTCTTTCTTTTGTGTTTGCAACAAAGTCACCATAGTTCAGCTGTATGTTGACTTAGCCTTTAGGTCAGAGGACAGTCAAATATTGCCCAGTGCTCTCTGCCCTGTGCCTTCTCAGATCCATTTCAGTCCATTTTTTTAATCTTGTGGATTATCACTGCTTTATGAATGTTTTGCTTCTTCCTGGGATGTTGAAAAACCTCTGGGTCCTAGACATATCCCCTCCTGGTTACTGCAAAAATTAACCCTGTCATGGCTGGAACCAGGACAAGTATTATAGCTAATTTTGCAATTGACGTTCATTTGGGGGAAAAGTATGATGGCGAATCCAGTGCTGTACAATAGCCAACAGTGCTGATGTGTTATTTTGCATTTTGTTGTGGAGAATGTTAGAAAAGATCATGTGCAAGAGTGCAAGAAATGCCTCAGTTGTAGTTGAGATGTTTTATTTGTCAGAATAATTCATAACTCTGTTCAAAAACAGCTTTTAATAACCTTGCTCTGTAAAGTAGTTCTTAAGGTGTAGAGCAGTACCACAAAACAAAGTATACAACTGTATACATTTCTATCAACAAGGTAGCTTGTAGAGTTACCAGTTCACTTTGGTTAGCTGATTAAAAGCATATGAATTTGTTAAAATGTTTTATTAAAAATTAAAAATGCTTGAAAAGCTTATTATGGAGCTTTCTTTTATGGGCTCTTCATTTACCTTGAAAGGGCTTTCCTGCATCTTTCAATAAACCTTCAAACTTAGCAGTATCGAATTATTTCAGTGAAACATATATAAGCTTGAAAAAAAAAGTTCATGAGTAGTAGGATTTCAACTGATATTTTACTGATGTGTAGTTTATGAGTTTGTTATGTGAATTCTTTCTGTTTTAATTTAGGCGTTTAGATGCTAACCACATTACTGCCATACCAGAGGACAGTTTTGAGGGTCTGGTGCAGCTGCGCCACCTTTGGTTGGATGACAACAGTTTGACAGAAGTTCCCATCTATCCGCTCAGCAATCTCCCCTCTCTGCAGGCATTAACGCTGGCTCTCAACAAAATAACACATATTCCTGACTATGCATTTACAAACCTTTCAAGTCTTGTTGTTCTGTGAGTATTTGCATTTCATATGTCACTTTCCTTTTCTCCTCAGTTACAGTTTTGATTAATCTCGGAGGCATTGAAAATAATAATTTTGCCATGTTTTAGCTCAGGTGACTAGTAATAGCTGATACTGACAACATGAGATGATACTATATCTGCTAGAGAACCCACTGAAGCCTAAACAAAAAGTCTCATGGGCTATGGGTAGTGAGATTGATTTCTGATATCTGACATAGTAATGAATATTTCAAAACAATAGTTGCCAGAGAAAGCTTTCAGTGATATTAAAAGAAGAAAAATTCATCCTTTTTATCTGAAACCTCTTTCTGTGTAGTCTTAAAAATATCCAAGGGATAATATGAAAAATTAGTTTGAGTTCTATGTTTAAGTCATATTTTTATCACATTTCTAAGTAGAGAGTAGAGATTTAAAATACGTTGTCCTGACTGCAGGCAATCTGTTCTGTTTCCATATGGGGGTGGAATATTTTTATCTGGAAGTGAGAGATATTGTTCTGCATAATCCACCCCATGCAATGTTTTTTTTCTAAACCATTTAACTCTCTTGATTTCATAGAAATATCTGCTAATTTCTTAACTTTCATGAAATCATTCACTTGTTTTGGTTTTGCTTTTTAGACATCTTCATAATAATAAAATAAAAACTATAGGAAAGCACTGTTTTGATGGATTAGACAACCTTGAAACACTGTAAGTATATTTCTTAAAATAATTTCTTGTCCACTGTTTGTGTCATTCTCGGCTTAATCAAGGTTGCCATACTGGTATGATGAAGGTTTTGCAAATCAGACATATGTGCAACACATGCCACTGACACTTAGGTCCAGCTCAGGCTGGTATCAGTGCAGTGCTCCACCAAAAACTAATTAACTGTGTTGAGAAGCAGGTAAATATTAGCCTGGGTGAAATGTCATGCTCAATGATGTGGCTCTAATGTTCTTAGCCCTGGTCTAGCTGGTGTATCTTTGCATAGCACTCTATTGAGTCAGGTGGATATATCACAAGTGTTTGAGTGGCCCCATGGGTGACAAGGGACAAATATTTGTTTCTCAGATTTGCTGTAGGATTAAGCATATTTCAGATACATTACTAAAGCTGTTGTGTGACAATAGGAGGTTTCCAAGAGGGCCTCAGTGGGTTGTTGCTCCTGCTCCTCCTCTTCAACCTCCAGAATGCCTCACTGGCAAGGAGCGGCTTTCAGCTGCTTGGGTTACATTCCCCATTTCCCTTCAGCTCACTCAGTGAATGTCTAATAAGCAGTATCTCCCTCAGCAGTGCATTTTTTTAATGCTTTGGAGAATGCTAAATAAATGAAACTAATGATGGAGGGCAAGGGCAAGTCAGTGACAACCTCTGTTAACATGAGGAGTTTGGATGAGTCCATAAATGTTGTTTATTTCATCTTGTCATCCTCTTACAACTTCAGTTAAGTAATGAGATGCTGTGTAAATAGATACAACTGATGTAAGACTTGGAAAATGTTTTTTGCCACTTACAAGGAGTCCCTTTTGCAGAGGTCCTGACATTACTGCTAGAACAGTGACAAGTTAACTGAGAATTCAACAGATCCATGTCACTGATGTGTCATGAGATTTCTCTGTGCTTCTGATCAATATTTTTAATTGGTTTTGCTACAAGGTCTGCTGTTACGTAATGGCTTTTTTACTGTTTGTTTTATAAAACCTGGACAAAAAGTACTCTTAGCTAATAAAAAGTCATTCATTTGTATCTACTTTTTTTTTTTTTTTAATTTTTGAAATCATAGTTCATTTCCATGTAAATTCTGTTGAAGAGAAATCTGTGAGGTATTGAAAAATACTGAGTTTTGCTCTAAGGAAATACTATTTGACTTAATATGAATAATCTCCTGGATAATATTAAATATCTTACCTAAGTTATTAGCTGGTTATAAAGCATGTAAAACATCGGAAACTAAATATAAGTTGAAATTATTCTGTTGTCTAGTTAAAGGTGTTCTGAGAACTTTTTTCTTTCATGAGACTGTCTTAAAAAAAATTATTTTGACAATTCATGACTACTATTAAAAATTTTATAATGTTCTTGCTTTGTTTCTTCTAGGGATTTAAATTATAATAACATGGTAGAGTTCCCTGAAGCCATAAAAGCACTTCCAAGTCTAAAGGAGTTGTGAGTATTACTTATTCTCCCTTTTTACCAGTTTTCTTTCTCCTTTCCATAAATAAAAAGGGAAAAAAATTCCTGGATTTAAGAATGCTTGTCTCATTATGCAGAAGTCTAAATTAGATAAGTTATGCTAAGTGAAGCTATAATTAAAAGAAAATATAATTATCATCTAGAGAGGGCATGTGTTTAAAATTATTTTGGAGTTACATAAGCAAGCAATTTATTCAGGAGAACTATTAGCATAGATCTTAATCATGAGCTGGTTTTGGCCTCCAGTAGCAGAATTAAGTATTCATTGATCATACATGTTTTCCTTGTCCCCTCCTTAAGAGAGGCGTAAGAAAAGTGAAAGAACCACATCATGTTTGGACAGAATGATGTCTTTCTAAATGAAATCTTTTCAGTTACCTGATGTGCAGTAGACATAAATCTTGCCTTGAAAGTTATTTCTACAGTTTGACTTAGTCCTATTTAATTTCAATCCTTGGTTTGGCAGGATTGGGGATTGAGTAGATGTGAAGACGATGACTATTGGTTGAATCTGCTGACAGTATAGTTATAAATGTTGGTTTTCTTCTTTGCTCATATCTTTAGGGGATTTCACAGTAACTACATTTCCATAATTCCTGATGGTGCATTTGCAGGAAACCCCCTTCTAAGAACAATGTAAGTAATTTTCATGCATGTATTTTTAGCCTTTAGCAGACAGTGACTGTACAAACAACCATTGAAACATGTTTTTCATTTCCCAGACATTTGTATGATAATCCTTTGTCTTTTGTGGGGAACTCAGCATTTCGGAATCTGTCAGATCTGCATTCTTTGTAAGTATCTTCTTGACAATACAGTACAATAAATGAGTATGAGATGTCATGGATAAGAACTCAAAATAAATTTTTTTACTCACTCTTACCTTACAGGTTTTTTTGCAGTAAGTTTTAATAAATATCGCTATTGTTGGGAATAGCCAGTTTCTTAAGAAGCTCTATTAAATATGCTCTACTATTTTTTTTTTAATTGCCTTTCATAAGATACATAACCCCAGGCCAAATGCTGATTCTTAGTTAAACAAACTGCAATATGTCCTTGGTGATTTTTGAGCAGGGGTGTACGTTGTGAGAATGTTTTGCAGGTTAGTGCATGCATGCTCTTAAAAACTGTCAGTTCTGGGGGTGATGAATAAGGAAAATGGAGTGAGACTTCAAACTACAAACCAGGCTTTTCATGCTTGTACTGGTAGCACTCTTTCCAGTTTGATGAATTCCAGTTGTTTGCTCATGGAGAAGTAATTTATTAAGCAAATAAGTAGTATAAGAAGCAGTGAAAAGACTATCTTTCACACACTATTTGAGTGTAAAAAATTTAAACAAAAGCAGTAAGAATGTTGGAATGTCTCCTTGGTGTAAATATCTACCTGATAATTAGATGGAATTCAATTTCATAACAGTTTACAGCTAATTTTCATGGGGATTTTTTTTAGAGTCATTCGGGGTGCCAGCATGGTGCAGTGGTTTCCTAATCTGACAGGAACCATAAATCTGGAGAGCTTGTAAGTATCTTCTTGGGTTTGCCTTTTATGAAGTGATTGAAATATGATTAGTGGATCTGGAGAGCAACTGCAGAGTTCTCTTCCCATCAATAAATGTAATGATGTGGTTTTCCTCATAGTGGTGCCTGGGTGCCTCTTAATGTGTGTTTTAAGTAGGGCAAGCTGAGAAAAACCTATGAAAAGGCCATTTATACTAACGTGCTCTCACAGAACTGAAAAAGAGAGAAATTGTCCTCTTCCAGAAAAACAAACAAAAAATTTGGTGGATGAATCTAGCACCCCAATAGCTGAGACACTATCTTTATATTCTGCTTTTATATATGCTTGTTACGCCATCTGTCACAAACAATACAAGCATTTACATATGTGGTTTTGTTGGGTTTTTTTCCCCACAGAACTCTAACAGGGACCAAGATAAACAGTATTCCTGTTAATTTATGCCAAGAGCAAAAGGTACTTCGAACTCTGTAAGTATATGTATTGTGCTTCTTTTTTCATGAATCAGAATGTTTTGAAAGAAACTTAAATCTAATTTAAAGCAAAAGTGTTGCTTTGAATTGTTCATCCTGGTAGTTCTACCAAAGTTGGAAATCTGGTTTCTTGATTGTTCAAATGAATATTTTTGGAAGAGTTGAGCCTTACATTGCTTAAACGGAGTTCCCTTTATATAGGCATATGCTATATTTCTTTCATATTTTATGAGAGATATGTGAGGTGATGCTGCAGCAACCAGTCTTTGCATCTTCAAATTCATTCTGTTACTATTCATTCTTAACACAGCAGTAGTCAACTACAATCAGAGGTTAAGGAAGAGTTTAGTTAATAGTGCTTTGACTCTTTGTGTCCAGGAACACAGGAGAGAGCATCAGGAACCAAAAGAAATGGGGACGAGAATTAAGAAGAAGATAGTAATACAAAGGCCAGACAGAAAAAGCAGTAAGGATGTGTTAAAATTAATGCAAGACCCCCCAGAATGGTAACTGAAACCATTGGGAGGATGGGGACAAACCATGTTTGCAAAGGATATACGCAGGAAAATGTGGAACAAAAGCAATTCCTGAAAAAGGGAGGAGAAAAAATGTGCTCTTTTTTATAGAAGAAAAACAGGAGAAAGAATGATTAGGTAGGATTTATTTTCAAGCAAGCATTTACCTTTCAAATAGAAATTTTAAGATTGTTTGCTTGTTTCTGGTCTTTTTTATTGCTGCATTGTTTCACAGAACATTCTGAACTTTCCTAGCTTTGCTTAAGCAGGTAGCAGCACACTAAATCAAAATTGCCACCAAATGCCGGCATCATATAAAATTCATCCAGTTTATTCTAAAAAAGCAGGTTATGAATAAACTTTCTTAGATTACAATTCTCAGAATTCAGGGAGCTTGTACTGTATGTTTTTAGGGTATGTGTATACCCAGATGTAGAGATCACACTTGTGATTCCCTCTCTGATTTTCTCTAAACAACCATTAGTTTTTCAGCAGAATGGTACTAATAGGACAATTTTTCTGTCAATCTATTTAATAGATACAAGTGATGAGATATTTCAAGGAGAAGGGAGTTAACTAAGCACCTTTCTCCCTTTTCTGTTTTGAAGGGACTTATCTTACAACAATATAAAGGACCTCCCAAGTTTTAAGGGCTGCCACACCTTGGAAGAAATGTAAGTAGAAATAAGTGTTGTTTATCTGTATAAACTCTTTAGTATGTTGAGTTCACATCCCTAGAAACATTTTTGCTCCAGGTTTGATCCTGAGTTTCAAAAACTAAGGACAGAGAGAGATAGTGTGACTATCTCATATGAGGAGTGTGCTGGACAGAGAATTCAACCACTTATGTTTTCCTTAATTAGGTAATGTTTAATTGTTCCTGTGGCACAATGGAAGTGAAAGACATGCCTTAATCCTGCATTTCATAGTAGTATTGCTATGCACATAAATTGAATGGTTAGAATATGTCTAAAGATTCCCTGCAGAATGCACTAGAGTTGTTTTAAATCTCAGCATGACTCGTCAACATTCACAGTGTTACTTTTAGCTTGAAAGTAATTCAGTTCACACCTTAATAGTCTCTTCTAAATTGAGTTCTGAATTGGGATTGGGCAGAGGTGCTACAAAAGTGCTTCATGGTCCTATTAACGTAGCTAATGGAAAATACTTGACAGTCTGCCTCCAGGTGGAAATGAGAAAAATCTTGTCATTGATAAGGCTAAATCCATGTATTAGCAGACACCAAACTATCCCTTCATTTGAAATCAGCTAATAAAGTTCTGTTTCTGCTTCTTCCCTTTGCAGTTCCTTACAGCATAATCAAATCCATGAAATTGCAGAGGACACCTTTCAAGGACTGTCCTCCCTTCGTATCCTGTAAGTGCATATATAACTGCATGCTCAGTGAAACAAGATCATGTTTTTGATTCCCATGTAAACTGATGTTAGGGTTTGATGTAACAAATTCAGTTGATGGCAAAAGGCCAGCAGCCATTTTCATCCCCATTCTTTCTATTCTCCATTTTATTTTTCTAGCCTATAAAGGTATTTGTATATGTATGAAGCCTAAAGAAATGAGATTTTTTTCAGTGGTCCAGTATCTTGCATTATGACTATATTATTTCATTATATAGTATTTATTGGAGAGATCCTATCTGTTTTCCTCAGGAGGAGCAGATAAATAAACAAAATTATCCCCTCCCTTTACAACTCTGTTCACAGCTATATGAAGATTATATGAGAAACATTTAAATTAGCAGGAAAAAATGCACAAATTGACAGATATTTTTAATATAAGTCATGGTGGTCCAGGAGAAGCTGGAACTGGATTTGAAATCCGACAAAGCAGATGCTCTTCTGCTTGTTCTTCTGTTGTCTTCCCCCATCTCTGCCAACATGTACTGCATAGGTGTCGTTGTCACCAAAGTGGTCATCCTGGCACCTCATGCTGGGAATAGGTGGTGCCAGAGCCAGCCTCTGCATTAGGAGCACAGGCTGCACTGGTAGTGCCAGAAAGGAAGGGAAAGGAAGCGGGAATGGGAGATAGATGCTACTTTAGGGATGAGTTAAAGCAGGATACAGCTGCCTTACCAAGAGATTTGGCTGCTATTGCACCTGGCTGAATGGGAAGAGAGGGGCTATGCTTTGCTTTTCTGACAAAGACAGGATATGTTTATCACTTTAGTTTTCTCAGTACAGTGGCTGTTACATTTGGTGAAACTGCCAAAATAAATGTCTAGGTTTAAAAAGACAAATGTCAGCCAAGGAAGGTGGGAACCTTTCTGGAATGGAAAGGTAACCCCTCCCTCCAAATTATTGTAACTTCGAAATTATGGGGCTTCCAAGCAAAAATGTAGGGCAAGGAATAACAGTTCTGTACTATAATACATATATATAACAGAACAGAAGGAGTAACAAGGCAATAACAGAGGTTTCCCACCCCCTGAGCACGGTGTTTCCCCCCCGGTGTAGTTGTGACCACAACCGGCAGGGGGCGCCGTCGGCTCAGGCGAGGCCGAGAAGCCGAGTGGCTCTCTCGCAGCCAGCAGGGGGTGCTCCGGTGCCAGCCCAGAAGCTGCCCGGGGTGAGGGCGGCTTGGAGAGAGGGAGCAGGTGGGGGCTGGTTCCCTGAGCTCTCACGCAGGCGCTGCTGGTCTCCTGGCACTGGTGGTTGCTGAAGTCTCAGTCAACAGGGCAGCTGAGAACCTCTTTCTCTCTTGTAAGCAGCAGGCTTGCAAGCAGGTGACAGGGCGAACTCCACAGCAGTGCTGAGCTGCTGCGCAGGAAAGGTCCAGGACAAAGCCACAAAATGACTGTCCCCCCTCCCAGCACAGACAGACTGCCCACGCCCAGATAAAAACTGCCAAACCCCTGTTCCCACTCCCCTCCCCCAAACAATTTCAGTGCTATGCCAGAGTGATCCGCCACTATTTTGTTAACTCAGTCACCTACTTCTTCCCCCAGCATCTTTTCAGGTGACAAATGGGAAAAAATTCACTGAGAAATCCAAACCCACAACAGTAATCTCCTTTGGCATTCATTGCAGGGACCTCAGTAGAAATCAGATCCATCAGATCCACAAGGGAGCTTTCATTACTGTTGGAGCTCTTCTTAACCTGTAAGTAGGCTGTTCTGGGCAGTTACCTCCTCCTCTCTATTATTGAACTACTGAGACAATAAATATTTTTAGCTTTAAAGTAAAGCTTACATTTGTTTAATATCTGTGAATCAGGAAACTTCTTGCTAACTGAAGATATGCAGGGCACGCTTTTTTGAAGTGCCTCCTGCACTGACAAGCATCTGCCAGACCACAGCCTTGTGCGAGACCTTTAAAGTCCTTCCCTACTTCAATGAAATATATGCTAGAGGACCTTCAAACTTACTTTGTAACACAGTATTAATATTCACATTCCAGAGACCTAAGTTTCAATGAGCTCGCTTCAGTTCCAGCTGAAGGATTGAGTGGACTGAACCAGCTTAAACTTACAGGCAATTCTGAGCTGAAAGAAGCTTTGGCAGCAAAGAACTTCGCAAAGCTCCGGTATGTTGGTAAATAACACCACAGAGTGCTTGCAGTACCAAGCAATGTGACAATAAATGAAGCCAGTTTAGTACTCATGACAAATGATCAGGCCCTTTGCTGAGTCCTGTAGTACCTCAATGTTGGTCTGTATAAAGGGCATCTCAGTGTTCCAGTATAGAAGCCATTTGCAGATTATTTTCTTGGGATCTTTTATATTTTTCCTCCACCACTTTTCAGGCAGATACCATGTGACTTGGGAGTAGTAGTTCAGGTGGATTTCCATTTGTTATTGAACTGAGAGCATCTGTCTTTCACAATGTGGAAAACAGGAGAAGACACACAGGTGTCTGATTCCATAATCACTATGCCTTATATATATGCTATTTATTCCTGGAGGCAAATGATAAGAGTAATAATAATCATTCAAATGGAAACCTATAACTGATTTCTGTGGGAGATGGATGAGACAGTGATTTGCATTTACAAAGATCTTTGTGCACATTAAGAAGAAGCAGTCTGATGTCACTCTTAAATATTTGCAAGAAGAGAGTTTGGGAGCAATACTACAGATAGTTGATATTGTAGTCTTGAGTGATAAAAATTAGATTCTGGTCTGCTATTATCTCATTGTTTATGTGGATTTTTTAGAACTGTGTGCAGATGTACTACTTCTCTGCCAGAATAATAGTATGTACCATTTCTGCCAAACACAGACACAAAAATTAAAGTCTTATTTTGGTACCACAGAACAAAGAGTAATAATGAAAAATGTAATTTAGAAGGTTGTAGTCATCTGGGAATGAACTTTCTTACAAAACAGTTACTCTTTAATTAGCTCACTTAATTAGTTTTCAGTATAATTTGTACAGCAATGCCACAAACACTGATCAGAATTTGGTTTGTACGTGGAGTAGAAAGAATGGTAGAGACCTAACCATCATAACATCATCTTTGTGCTTCTTACAGCAACGAGGCTTGTATACATCACCTGTCCTTTATCTCAGTGCAAGTGTTTATCAGAAACAGTTATAGCTGATCCAGTTTGAAATAGTTTTTTATTAGCAACTGTGACAAAAAGAAGATTCAAGTTTAGCACTGAAGTGTGCTACTTAAATATTTTTGATAGGTGGTAATCTTAACTTTGGTTACAATGTTTAACAGTCTTCCTTGTTCTGCCCCTATTTCAGGTCACTCTCTGTACCATATGCTTATCAGTGCTGTGCATTTTGGGGTTGTGATTCTTACCTGAACTCTAATGCTGAAGATTCTAGTCAACAAGATCAAGGTGCCTTGATGGATCATGAAAAGGGTAAATGTTTCATTGTACTTAATCAGCAGTCTTGTTTTGTACCAGACTAGAATAATGGTGTATGTTGTCTTTGAATAAGGAATATGAAAAATGTCGGTCTTTATGGGGATACAAAAGCTTTTTCTGAAAGTGCTTAGTAATTGCTTACAAATCAGCAGTGCCATCTTCCTTCTAAACATGTGAAAGGTATGTTAGAAACTCTAAGACTTGCCTGTCTGAAAAAAAAATAGTAATTTTAACAAAAGAATTCAAACTGCAAGTATTGCTTCTGTCATGGTTTTATTGTTCTCAGTATTTTGACCTTTCTATTCAGATAGGGCTTGTCCTTCCACTGTCTACTTCAGGCTCCACAGATCTTTCCCCAGGGATCAAAAACATTGCTTTGTTAAAAAGCCTTGTGAATACTTGGCACAGGCAGTAATAACTCAAACTGCTGCAGCAATTTCTGCACTGAGCATTTGATGTTATGTGGCAAACCAGAACAACTTCACTTGTTAAAAGGCTCTGATGTTGGTGAACTACTTCCATCCTAGGCAGCTTCACTGTAATTTCATTTTTTTGTTCCCACAACTAACATGTTTTTCACTTTTATAGCTGATGCAGATGTTCTAAAAAATGCGAAAAATGAGGAATTGGGACAGACTATTATTCACTGTACACCAGCAACAGGTAAATCTTATAAGGTGCTTTAGCCACACTGTGAACTTCAGGCATGGTGCTATGCAAAGAGCTGACTTCAGAATTACATGTTTCATTCTTGATAGTCATTCTGTACACAGAAGATTAAATTCTACAGTGCTTTGAGTGAAACTTCATTTGATGTCAGTGTTGTTTTGGAGGAGCAATCACAAAGATTTGACTCAGCTTTAGACACATAGCACTTTATTGGAGAACTGTGCTAGGAAAAATACAGAAGTTTCTTTCCATAAGCAGAACAATCCAGACTGTAATACCTATTTTTGGAGTCTACTGTGTTTAGTGCACTGCCCCCTAATTCTGCCTTATTTTTCCAAGGAAGGGTCTGTGGAGCAGACTGTATGAATGCTCAACTGTTTCAGTGAGAGTTGAGCCTGTGCTTTAGAAGCTTAACTCAAACTGCTGTCACTGCTGGTTTTAATGAAGCTTGATGTCTTTGCAGGAGAGAGGATAAGGAACACTCACATGATTTGTCCCCTTGCCCTGCTATAGCTGCATTAACTGCAAGCAGAGGGCTGTTACAAGTAGTTGGAGTAGGCAGTAGCGTCTTAAACTGCTAAAAACACTTGTGCAATGAATAGTCTTATTGGCATACCAGATTTACTCCAATTCAGGCTTGAACAGTCCAGGGGTGTTGAAAGTCTTTGATCTTGCAATGAATATTTCCATTCTAGGCAGTTTTGTTTCTGCCCTTCTGCTTCTCTTCCTTGAACTGTAAATTTCCTTACGTGGTTCAGCTCCTAAAGGACTTGCTGTGGTGCCTCCTACTTTCTTGCCTTTGCCACAGCCTCTCCAGAGGATTCCTTCCATACATCTTATACCCTTTTGTCTGCATAAACAGGAACATGTAGATGGGGGAAACAGTATGCTTCCAATGAAGTTACTTCTGGATGAGCAGGAGTTTTCCAAGCCTTACTTCATTCTCTTCTCCTAACTACTATTTTACATTATGAAAATCTGCATCTTTTGGACGAGCTATGGCTTTACTATCCAGAATACCACAAGGATTTCTTGATCACAGCCAAAAAATCCTGTGATCAGAAAGTCAAATATATTATTAATGTAATTGTACATCATCTGTAATTTGTTAATGTTGCTTATTTGCTTTTGATCTCCTGTTTACAGAATGAGAATTCAGATGGGTGTGTTACATGGGTTAAACCTTTAAAGTCTTTAGCTTTTTCTTTTGTCCATGCCAGAAATGTCTAGAAATGTCTAGAAATGTAGTAGGTCTAGAAGGAAGAGTTTGTTTTACAAGTTCACAATTTGCCTTGTTTTTCACCAGTCCCTCTCATACTAACAAGTTTCTATGCTGTGCTATAATCTGGTTGTAAGATACTCCACCCACCATGTAAGTTCTGAATCAGTGCTCAGCGTGTAGATCCACTTTCCACTTTGCCTAATGGCAGGAATGGATTGCTGAACAGTGGTGCTCAAATAGCTCAAGTTTCATGAAAGATCATTTGGAGCATGAGTTTTTCCCCCTTCCCAGGATGGGCTGGGAATATCAATGAGAATGGAGGGTAACTAAATTCTCAGGATAGCTAGACTTTAGGAGAAAGACAGCAAGGGGTGTTGGGTTTTATTTGTCTAAAGTACAGCTACTAGAAAAATGGCTTCAAATTATTTTTGGGAGCTCAGAATTGACATATTTAAATTTCATAAGTAAGAAGTTGTTTTTATTTTTTTAAATAGATCTGCTTAGCAGGTATTGTTGTGTCATGTGAATGTATTGTAAAATTAATTATTCTGTCATGGATATTTTACTTGGGAATACCTGCTAAAAAGGGATTTTACTCCTGATGTTCTAATAATCCAGTGGGCACTATTATTTCTTGCCCACAAATGAAGCTTGATCATTTAAACAAACAAAAAGTTTTTGTGGTTTGATTTTTTTTTTTTTTTTTTTTTAACTTGTCAGTACGTGAATTTCTGGAAGTTGCTTTAGGCCTTGGGAGATTTTTGCACTGACATTTAATAATTCTTGGCAGTTCTGTCCCTGCTCACGTTAGGAATGGGTTGTCCTTACCTTTCCCCTGCCTAAAGGAAAGGCTGCACAGAGCCAGGGTCACAAGCTGAATCCAGCTCAGAAGTTCCAACCTTTGCAGTTTGGCTTTTTTTTTCGGCTCCCTTAGTGGTCCTCCACTGCAGGGAGGGATCCCGAGTCATTGTGCTTCAGACAATTAGCAGTGCCTAATGGGGATATAGAAGAGGTTAAAGTCTTCTAATTGTTACTTAAAATCAGTAGGATTTCCCTATGGAATAAATAGAAATTAGAAGGATTAAAAGGGTAAGCAATAGTAGTGAGCTTTTTTCTTGTCTTGCCTCCTATTATTTTGCTTGTTGGACTTTTTTATTATTTAAGCTGGTTTAAGTGGCAAAAGAAGAAGAAAAAATCATTTTCTTGTATGACTTTTCAAGCTCACAGTGCCTTTCAGTGATGAGGGTGGGGGACAAGGCTTGTGGTAATTTCCTATCCCTGTTAAAGCTGATTAAATTGAGTCTGTCAGCTGTTCACAGTTTCCTTGTGACCAAATGTTACTCCAGAAGGCATGTTTGTGAATCATTTTTTGAGAGAACATGTTCCTTCTAAAAAATTCTTTTCCCTTACAAGTGGGTTGTGAACATCAGCTTTTATATTTTTGCCAACTTTTTTTATGAAGTACAAAATCTACATAAAACACTGTTTAGGTGGCACTAATAAAAGCTATTTTGAGTAGCTAAAAAGTAATTAAGTTTGTTTAGCTAGCTTGTATATACGAAGTGTTCTCAAGTGACCATTCACTGCAGTAATTATTTCAGGCATAATTAATTAATAAATAGCTTCAGCAGAATAGTTTACTTTCAACTGACCTATTTAGCAGTTCAGCTGTGTACTCTATTCATGAATTAATGAGGAGTGGTCTTTTAAGACCTTTTCAAAATCTTGCTTGTTAAGGTAGAATTTTTTCCTGAACTGGTTGTTGTTCTGTTTTTTGTTTTCTTCTAGGTGCTTTTAAGCCTTGTGAATATTTATTGGGCAGCTGGATGATTCGGCTTACTGTCTGGTTTATTTTTTTGGTTGCTTTGTTCTTCAACCTGCTTGTCATGTTAACAATATTTGTATCCTGTACTACACTGCCATCTTCCAAACTGTTTATAAGTCTGATTTCTGTCTCTAACCTATTTATGGGAGTCTATACTGGTATTTTAACTTTCTTGGATGCTGTCTCTTGGGGAAGATTTGCTGAATTTGGCATATGGTGGGAGACTGGCAGTGGATGCAGAATTGCTGGGTTTCTTGCAGTCTTTTCGTCAGAAAGTGCCATTTTCTTCCTGATGTTGGCAGCTGTTGAACAGAGCTTCTCTGCAAAGGAGTTCATTAAAAAGGGGAAAAGCAATCGCCAAAAACAATTTCAAATTGCAGCATTTTTTGCTTTCCTGTGTGCTCTGGTGGCAGGATGCTTACCACTTTTTTATAAAGCAGAGTACTCAGCATCACCCCTTTGCTTGCCCTTCCCCACTGCAGAAACACCTTTGTTAGGTTTCACAGTAACTTTAGTGCTCCTGAATTCATTAGCATTTTTGCTAATGGCTATTATCTACACTAAACTCTATTGCAACTTGGAAAAAGAGGTTCTCTCTGAAAACTCCCAGTCCAGCACGATTAAGCATGTTGCTTGGCTAATCTTCACGAACTGCATCTTTTTCTGCCCTGTTGCATTTTTCTCATTTGCACCGTTGATCACTGCAATTTCTATCAGCCCTGAAATCATGAAATCTGTTACTTTGATATTTTTCCCATTGCCTGCTTGCCTGAATCCAGTCCTGTACGTATTCTTCAACCCAAAGTTCAAGGAAGACTGGAAGTTGCTCAGGCGCCATCTGACCAGGAAGAATGGAGCAGTAGCAATTGCTGTCAATGCCCAAGGGGGCTGTGTGACGCAGGATTTTTACTATGACTGTGATGTTTACACCCACTTGCAGGGTAACATTGCTCTGTGTGAATGTTGCGAATCGCTCCTTTTATCCAAGCCTATGCCCTGTAAACATTTAGTAAAATCCCACAGCTGCCCTGCACTGGCAGTGGTGCCTTGCCAAAGGCCAGATGGCTACTGGTCAGACTGTGGCACCCAGTCAGCCCACTCTGACTATGCAGACGAGGATGACTCCTTTGTGTCGGACAGCTCGGACCAAGTGCAGGCCTGTGGCCGTGCATGTTTCTACCAAAGCCGAGGGTTCCCTTTGGTTCGTTATGCCTACAACATACCAAGAATTAAAGACTGAAAAGGTTTTCTGCCATCAGCTATTCCAATAAAGAGGTATAATGCTTTGCAGACTGTTGCCTGTTTTGACCTTTCAAGCAGGAAGCACTTTTGTAATCATTGTTTAGTGTCATTTGTAAAGAAGAGAAGTGGGCAGTAACTTCTTGAGCCATACTTTTAAAAAAATAAATAAATTGTCCTGACTGTAAATAATTGGTAAACCAGTTACTCAATATTTTTACTCTTTCCACACAATAGTGGTTTCTTTTATACAGTTTATACATGCTAATGATGTGCTTCCACATCATACTGCAGTTGTACTTTGCTTCTGCTGTTGGTGAGGTAAGTTGTGTTGAATTTTTTTTTCCCCTGTGAAAGCACAATATAAAGGACAGCTGTTTAACCTTATAGAAATTATTTTTAAATGTGGCTTTTCTATAATTAAGCAAAAAATCTATTTCTAGCTTTGTATAGTATATTCAGCATTGAATCTCAGGATGCATTTTATTGCAGGGCCAAAAAAGGGGTTAATTCTCCCATACGTAACTGTGACAGCAATATCAGAATACTGTGGTTGTTTTGTATTTTAAACCAATGTTCAACTAAAGAAAAAAAGTTTATTGCAGTAAAGTACTTGTAATCCACAATATTCTGTAGACTTATGAAATAAGAATATTAACAGCTGTCAGGAATAATAGGGTTGAACATGTTTTTCCAGTGGTGATGCATTACTTCAGGTGAACCACAGCAAGTTTCTTCAGTATTATGCAGTCAAGTCATACCATTGGAAGGAATGTCGATCTGTTGGGGTTTTGTAAGTGTTGTCATTGTACACAGTTCATGTCTTTGCAATACGACTGACTGATACTCTGCAGCTAGTTGAGTGTTATAGCACTCCAGTAATACCTATGGATAGACTGAGATTTTAGAAAATGGAGGGAAAATGCAAGGCAATTTGGCAGTTTAAAAAAAAGCATTTTCCCAGTTATTTTACTGACAGTGAAGTACACTGTGCAAAGCCATTGATTTTCACATAAACCACTGCAATCTTTCTAAACCATTAAAGTTCTGAGACCCAAATGATTTAGGTACAACCAGTGATCCATTTTTCTATATTTAGTTTGAAATATGATCGATAGAGTTATGAATGCATGATTAAGTAAGTTTTTTGGACAAGACACTAAGCCTAGAGCAAATTCACTGCCATCCCAGTTACTCTGGAGACATTCTTGCTAGGATTTAAAGCTAGATTGCTGTTTTGAGAATTATACTGTATATACTGTTCATACAATTAATTTTTATCTTTGTATTGTAAGTTATTTGATAGAACCCATGATGGGAAACGTGGCTTCAGTTCATTTTGTTAATTAAAGCTACCTCCTAAACAATAGTGGCTGCCAGTAGCAGAATGTTTAAAATGTGGTTTATATACTTCTTGCATTGTAAATAGGTATGGTTGTATATTGTCACTATAATAAAAACGAGATCCTTGTATGTCAAAATCATGTAGTTTGTACAAAATATGGGAGGATTATTTACTGTATGTTGTTAATTTTGTAAGCCAAAATATTAATGTGTGAAAAGGGAAGAAAACCATCCCAAGCATTGTTGATTCTTGTATTCACACTCATAAATATTACATCTGCAATTAGCATGAAATGTTACACTGAAAGCAAATAAAGGGTACATGAATACTGATGGTTATTTATCTCCATTTTTCAAAAGTTAAAGCTGAAAATGGTACACATACAGAATTATTGAGCATAAATAATGTCTCATCTGCTTTTGGCTACATGTAGTGAAAGTTTCAGGAAAGAAGTGCCAGAAAAATAAGGAAGTTGCCAATTTACAAGTAGATTTAGATCTTGGAATAATGCTGACTCTTAGCATGTAAAAGGTTAAAACCTTCAGAGACGTGTTTGCCCTCTTACAAAGCAATCTCTTGATTAAAGATGTTATGTATTGTGTTAGAGTTGAAATGTTTTTAGTATGGTTTGGATAATCATACAGATTATCATTTTCATATTGACACTTTTTCATGTTGAGAGTTGTGGGGTTTTTTTAAGCCTTCATTTTGTAAGAGTCCCAGTCTGTCGTACATTCCCTCTGTTGGCCAACCTGTCGAAGGTAATATGAATGCTTCTCAAAAGGAACTATAAATGTTAGCTGCCATTTTGAACCAGTAGGGAAGGAATTCCAACCATGAAGGTTCCAGAAAGCCTGTTGTATTTTCAATGTTCTTGAGTGCGGATTTATTTCTTCTTCTGTTTTACAAACGAGTCTTCACTGCAATGCTGTTAAAAAGGTCAGATGTGATCCATTTGAAGTTCTAGTAATTCATTGTACATCAGTATGTTTTTGGAATTCAGTTATGCTAGTGTTAACTCTTGAATGTAGTTAGCCCAGTGTCTTACAGCACATGCTAGTTCTGTCCGCTGCTGGTAGAGGGGAACGAATATGAGCAGCAGCTACTGAAACCAGCCGATTAAGAAGCAGTGCTGCAAAACTGCCTCTCTCAACATGACCACGTGCTTGACACCCATGGACCATCACATAAGGAGAACTCAGACAAATCTATCCGCCAGGTACTTAATGCCACCTTTTGTTGTGTCTTTGCTGGTCAAGTTGATTTCAGGCCAGGGCACAATGGAATGTTCAGATGTTCACATCCACTGAGAATTTATTCCCACTCCAAAAGCAGTGTCAAATATATGGGAACAACTTGCCTTAAAGCTGTGTTGTGTTAGCAATGTGTGGGATTTTTGTTACTTATGTACTACTGGCTTTCTGAGCTATCATCTCAGCAGACTCTTCACCTAGGTAAAACTTCTTAATTTCAGTTTTGAGTCTGAAACAAGTGAAACCACATATTACACCCTTCTGAGGTGTCCGCAGAAGATAAATCCTCCAGTTTTTTAGAGTCTAAAGCTAGCTGAAACTCTTCTTACAGTGTCAGTGTCACATACCTTGCTTCTAGACCTCTACACAACTGTCATACTGAGCTCCAGTGCTGGATTTAGCAGTCAAAAAGGCTTTGCTGTTGACTTTAAATGAAAAACAGGGCAAGGACAGCATTTGTTGTTGTTTTTCTTCCTCATCTTCTGCTGTTGTGAGGAAGCACCTTTTTGCAGGGTCACAAATAAAATTGCCAAAGGTATTCCCTATCTTTGCCCCATTAAGAGGCTGTTAGCCTGCTCTGTGGCAGTGTGCTAGTGAGAGCTCTTCATTTGAAATCGAGCCTTTTCATTCTCTTATAACAATTATGCATCTGCTTTGCAACTTTTTGATTTAGATGCCTTTTGCCTCTTTTCATTTCTTTCCAGTAGAATTTCTTGTTTATTTTTAAATTTACTCAGAAATTTCAAACTTACCCAAAGATACTTTAGTAATTCTTTTCACTTTGATTACTATTTTTAAGCCTTCAGTTTTAATCTACAGTGCAATATTTTTCATTAAAAGCACAATGCAGAGTTTGTTTCATATGTACTCAATTTTTATTTACGTAAATGCTTTTGATCTTTTACTGCTAGCATAAGAAGGTGGTTTTTTTCAGTAGAAGGTTTTTTCAATATTACCTTTCACTTATTGTACTGTAGAGTCTGACTGATTTAGGACAACGTTTCAGTTGAAGATGATTCAAGAAAAAAGGAGATCAGATTAAATCTGAAGTGGAATAGTATGTCACAATTTGCTGTTTTCTGTACTGTTGTATACTGTTAGAATTTGGAGGAGGAATGGACATATTTCATATGTTGCATTTATGGCACTAGACCAATATAAAATATCATTGTTTAGGTTTTACCTAAGAAATACTAGTTAGTGGTCACTTTGGTGTTTGCTAGGGAAATAATTTTGATTTGAGGGTAACAAAATGTGAAGTGTCTCACTGGTTTCCTGTAACAAAAGCATCACCTATGTCCTGAAAATTTCAGCCCAAAAATGAGCACGTAAATCTGTTACTAATTGATGCTTCGAAATAGAGAAAGACTTTGTGCAGAACTATAAACTAGCTACAGAAGTGAAGGCTGTTCAAAAGCAGGAGGGCTGTGATCAACTAACGTAAAACAGCTGGGTTGAGTGGGAATCCTGCTAGTGATTCAAAAAGATGTGATTTTAAAATTAATAGATTACATAGAGTTCTTGCACACCTCCCCAAATGAGAGAAATTCTCATTTCATTCTCTTTGAAAGCAGGTGGCTCCATATCTGCAGTCAGTGGAATCTGGGCTGGGACTAGTAGTGTGTACAGTATACTGCAACGATGAGAACACACCATACCGTGCAGGAAAGTGAGGCAATCCAGGACTTCTCAGGTTTCACAGCCTCTAATCAAGCAGCTACACACTCAGACACAAAAATAGCCAGTAGACGAGTACAGGCAGTGCTCATTCAGCTCTAACATGGAGTGTAAGCCAAGTAGCTTTCTCCCTCGCTCCCGTGCCTGCTGCACTATTTTTCCTTATGCTGGAAAATCTGAAGACTTGAGAAGACTTAGGAAAACTTAAAATTCACCTATATTTGGTTTAAATTTTCTACTTTTTTCAAGGTTACAAGTAAAATATTCTTTTCTTTAAGCTTAAGGCGTGATGTCTAAGCCTCTGTTTCTGACTAAATGTAGTAATTTTTTTTCCTCATAGGATTATTTTATGCTTCTGTGTTCTTTAATGTCTAGTGTGGAATTAGACATGACATCTACAAGCAATCTGATGTGATTCTTTTCATTAATTTGGCTAGTATTCATCAAGTTGAACTGAGAAGTTTCCTTCTGCTGGCTCTTGTGTTTTTAGAAACTGAGTTAATCAGATTACAATTGAATTTCTAAAGTTGAACTGTTTAATAAAGAAGAGTTAGCAAGTCAAGGTACTTAGTGATTCAGAGTAGTTGATTTGTGCCTAGAATTTAATTCATTTCTACATCTGTTACCTGTGAAATTGCTTTCTTGATATTTTACATGTAAAACATTTTTTTCAGATACTGTGGGTGGCAATTAGGGAATATTTGTGAGAAATTTGTCAGGAGCATTTGGTTATTCAGACACGCTGATTGGCAAACAGACAGAAATTATAGGTCTATGAATACATCATTCTATTTTTATTCTGCACTTTACTCCTTGTTGCTAGATAGCTCTAAGTGCTTATTCCATAGTCATGACAGTGAGTTAGAACTGAAGGACTCAGTGTAGTTTCTGTAGTTTCTTTAGTGAGAAATTAGGATTATTTTTCACACTAGTATGAACCACAGAGGTGTGTGTATATATTTATTCACTACATTCAGTTGTTTGCAGCAACTTCTGTGCTTCATTGTGGCAGTTTGATTTTGCCTATAGGCTTTATCAGTGCTGGCATTTAATTCTTGCCAGGGCAGATGCTTCTGGCATTCAGTTCACAGAATTAAGGTTTTGCCATCCTTGTAACATGCCATTTGTCTCCTTGTCGTTCCTTCTATGGCCATAGGAGTTGTGTACCTGAACCTGCAGGATTCTTGCTTCAGTCCTTAGTATTTTACAAAGTTACATTGTTTGGGCTCATACCTTTCCTGTGTTAACTAGGGCACAGTGACTATGGAGATGACTTGACAAGTTGGGCAGAATGGTAAGAAGGATAATAACAATATTATTTTATATTTTCACATCTCTTCAAAGTTGGATGCCATTCCAGCAACTATGCTTTAAGTCCCCAAAAGGTGAACTGGCTTTTGCCACCCTCTCTTCAGACAGTCTTGATGCATAAACTCTAGTATCTTGTCACAGTGCTAAGGTTTGTTAATATAAGCAATAATAATATAAGCAATATATAATATAAGCAATTGCCCAATATCTGCTCCTGAATCCTAAGAAATTCTCATGTTCTGTATAATAGGATAGGGAGGGGAATAGACAGGCTCCAATGTTTGTGTGTTTGGCAAGATTGCTGCTGCTGCCTTGCCTTGAGACATCCATTTCATAGTTTCTGCCCATCCCTGATGATGTGGGTCTCC
The DNA here is from genome assembly GCA_013400975.1 of Atrichornis clamosus. Lineage (NCBI taxonomy): Eukaryota > Metazoa > Chordata > Aves > Passeriformes > Menuridae > Atrichornis > Atrichornis clamosus. Next base: position 24,720 of record WBMZ01008401.1, read on the forward strand.
ATCAGAAGTGAGAGATGCCCAGTGCAGTGAGCTCCAGAACTCCTCAAATTCTGAGACAACATGGGGCTTTTGATTTTTTTCTATTAATTTATGACTGTTGCCAGTCTTCACTGTGAGAGGGACTTCAAGGTCAGGGAAGGTTTTCAAGCCTTCCTAAGATATTTTGAAATTACGTTGGTTTGCAGCCTGTTGAAATACTTCAAATTTTCCTGCTTGCCATGACATGGAGCTTTGCTTACAGTGCTTGTGTAGCCAATGAGTGAACAATTTTCATGCTTCTTTTATTTCTTAGCTGCATGCAGCAGATATACAAAACTTCCTGTAAAACCACAGGTGTTTGTGTTTAACAAAGCTGAGGCATTGGATTGTGTAACTTGTATCTTAAGAATTCAGTCCAATTTGAAATTTTCTTCTCGTACCTTTACTTGGCATGAAATTTAGGTTCTAGTGATATTGTTGTCTCCAATACTTGAGTCATCAGCTTAAATTATTTCAACAGGTGTGATTTGTTTGTTAGATACTGTGGCTAGATTCTTTATTTGATGATAATCAGCTCAACAATCTGCCACAAGTAACAAGTTAGTTTAGCATCATGAGCATCAGTTTGCTGCATGGGGATGTAGTCAGTATTCTAGCAGTGCTTAGGACAGAGATGCATACAGGCCTTTTTCAGCTTGCTGGAAAACAGTTCCAGATGGTCAACTGTTTATCAGCACATATGATCAGTGATACGATAACATTTGTTTTTTTCTTACAGGAACCATAATGATATTTCTCCAACCTGCCAAAACTGCAGTTCCTGTGAGGATGGTAAGCCAAATGAAGAAGCTCCACCGCCGAAAGGGTAAAATCCCTTGCACATCACCTCTGCCTCATTCTCCCAGTTTGTGACTGTGTATTCCTGTCACTTGCCTGGTTTTGGCCTCAGCAGTTGTCTGATGTATCCCTGAGCTTTACCTTGCTCAGACCACAAGTTGTTTGGCCAAAGATTTTTCTACTACTTCAGTAAGGTTTTGTGGGTAAGTGAAGGGTCCGATGAGCAAGAGGGAGGAGTAGGAGTATGTGCTCCTGAGAGACAGGAGAAATGCAGCCCATTTGGCAGAGAAATTAGGGATTTGGGTGCATGTTGGTTTGCAGCCCAAGCATCAAACAGTCCATCCTAAAATTTCCAAGTATCATTTGGGTGATTTTAGGACTGTTAATGATGGCATTGAAATGTCTTCTGCCTCATGGCACTCATTTTTGGTGGTGTCTAGGCATGCATAATGATTGTATAGGTTTGATGACCTTTTTGTATCATTGAACAACCAAAATTCAATTTCTATGGCAAGTCAATTGTCTCAAATACCACAATTGACTTTCCTGCTGTAGACAAAGCATTTTTAATACTGTTTCTTATTTTTCAATTTACCTATCCAATTAAAAATATATTTGTTGTTAAACTCACCTACCTGGAGAATCTTGGCAAGAACAATTAATATAGCAACAAAATTTACAATAATTTTCAAACTTCTGTATCTGATGTTAATACTAGTATTCTGCTTAGTCAGCCACAGCAAAATTGACTCAAAATTTTATAAAAATTTGCCAACTGCTGATCAGCTGATCAGTTGGTTGATGAAATGTGAAGGTAATGAAAAGCTTTGGTGATACATCTATTTGTTGCTGATCCTGCTTAAGATTTGTCTAAAAAGGATCGTCAAGGTGGCCCAGCATCAGCAATGAAGAACAACTGTGTTCCTGCAATTTGGAACCCCAGTAGAATACTGATAAATAATCCAGTGGCTAAGAAGGATAGGAATATATGTGTATGTAGGTGTGTGTGTGTGTGTGTGTGTGTGTATATATATATATATATATATATATGAAATCTGACCTATTTATAACAAATAGTTGTAGACTCAGTGGAGAACTAACTGGTAAGAGAGAAGGGAAAGGACACTGTTTGCCTAGCATAGGTGTATGAAAACCAAAAGTTTTTAGAACTTTAAATCAGAAACAAGACACTTGTGAGGACTGACATTGGATTTTGCAATTTAATACAAATACGGGTTACAGATTTTGACTTGGCTGTTAGCAAATGTAAAGAGACGTTCTTCTGTTGTATTGGGATTGTCACCTGCAGATGAAGTTACTGGTTCCTGTTTATTGAACTGGTACATGTGCAAGAACATTAAGTAAGAAGGAACAACTGTGAAGAGTTTCTATAGATTAGCATACGTGTGTCAGTGATGGCCCTGGAGATGCCCGGGGCTAGGCAGGCTGAAGTCCCTGGGCCGAAATGCCTCCCTCAGCTCCCATGTGGTGGGAGGACTCGACTCACTGGTCAACACAGTACCAGGGGCCGCTGGTTCTGACCCCATGTTTTCTTTGCATCTTGTTATAAACAGATTGCTGAAATTGGCTTTCGCACATGATTGATGGGAGGAAGTTGGGGTTGATGTGTTGCCGACGGTTGTTATTATGTACCTGTTAAGGGATGGTGGATTGTTGTTGGTAATTGGATTTGTTAAACAGTTGATGTTGTATTCAGTTAGCATTTTTGGGTTTTCCTGTGAGTAAAGTTAATGACGATTGTAGTTTGTGTGATGAAATATCATTGTTTGTTAATCAAATCTTGCTGATGCTTGTGCAAATATTAAACTGCTGAACAAAGAACCAGGAAACTGTAAAAAAACATGAGTTCCTATAATATAAACTATGTGCTGCAAATGTACAAATATGGCAATATGTAGCTGACATGAGAAAGCTTAGGCAAGCAGAATGGATGGGACACCCCAAGGCCACTAAGAGGAAGATGCCAAGCCTTCATCCTCACGACCACCAGGAGGCAGAGAACGACCCCCTAGCAACAACGCGCGCAGACGCAGAGTACCACAGTAATGACACGCAATCACGGAAGTCCAAGGGTATAAAACAGGAAAAGCACCCCTGCTTGGCACACGCCGTTAGCGGAGTAAGGGACTCCCCATGCTCTTTTGCTTGCTATCGCTTGCTAA
>WBMZ01008403.1:0-35007 GCA_013400975.1 Atrichornis clamosus
GGCACTTAGTGCCAGGGTTTAGTTGGCAAGGTGATGTTAGGCCATAGATTGGACTTGATGATCTCAAAGGTCTTTTCCAACCTAGATGATTCTGAGATCCTGTGTTTCTGTGACCCCTCAACCTGCAGTAAAAAAGGATTACATATCTGTTCAGTCTATGATATAAATAATTGTTCCAAAAGGGATCCACTTAAATGATCTTATTCTGTATGGTAGGAAAGATGATGGCTTAAAGGACCCTTCAGCAATCAGAACCCTTCAGCTTTCAGAAAGCCTCCATTATTTTAATTTGTTCAAAATATATATCAGAAGGATACAAAGGCAAATGCACAAGAGTGGCAGTTGCTCGCTATGATCTAATTCTGTGGTGCTTTGTAGACCACTGTGATTAAGTACTTTGTTAATAAAAGAGGTATTTCTTTTAAGCATGTTTAATAGATTCTAATAATTCATTAGGGACTCTGTTAGAATAGGAAATGAATGAACTGAAAGCTGGCATCACACAGCATTTATAATATGCCCCATAGTAGGTTATGATAAAACAAACACTAGGGAATAGCTTTCCAGGCTTGTCAGTGAGGATAAAAGACCTGCAGAACAGTGCTCACACCCATTAGCCTCCCTCTCATCAAAGGAGGATGTTAAGAGATTTTTGAAATGTGCAGAGAAAGGGAGAATCAGCGTGTTTAAATGTGCTAATGACTTGTTCAATTGAGAACCCAGGACCTCAAGCACTATGTCTCTATGTAACAGGATTTGCTTCTGGTGAGGAATCTCACCCATTGGGTCCCTGTCACATGAGCTGCATTAACATGTTGATTAAAACCAGAAAACTGCAAGGGGTGTCTCTTGGTGATTACCCCAGAGCTCCAAAGGGGACTGTACCTTCAAGGTGGAGGAGGGTGGCAAGGGTGTGGATTTTGTTTATTTTGCCTGCTGATGTTGGGATGTTTCCTGTCATTCCAGTTCTCCAGCAGTGCAAGGTAGATAGAGTTCTTGTCTGGGCATAAGCCACTTCATCAAATGTACCTTAATGTCACAAAAAGTATGAGATGGAAAGATCTTTCCTTTTATTTTATTTACACTTCTATTTTCAGTTGTACTTTCTTTCTCTGTAAGGAAGGTTCATCTTCAGTGAACATAGACGCAAGAGCTAGGGCAGGTTCAGATTCTGCATTACTGACCCACAGGGACCTGAAATCCTGAGGAACACCTTGAACCTGTAATATCCTTATTTTCACATAGCAGTTACTATTTGAAATAATGAAAACATAAACTAGTTATTAAGTTAAATCTTATTTTGTTGTGAATTAAACTTGCAATGTCAAGGTATTCCTTTCCATTCACCTTATGACTGTGCTCTGATTTATTTCCATGTAGAACATTTTAAAACTTCAGAAAGATTAATCTTTGCCAATTACATTTGTATTTCTCCTAGGTTTAGAGCAGCATTAAACTACTAAGCACATTTTTCTCCTTTCTACCTTTTCAGAAATGTGATGAACTTTGGGAAGACTTCCATCAAAAACTGGTGGATGGGTCATTGTTAACGCTGGATACATATCTAGGACAATTTCCTGATATCAAAGTACAGTAATGGTTTTCTATAAAGGACAATTTTAAAAGTTCTGTTGAGTTGCAAAATAAACAGAAAATGAGATTGCAAGCAAAGAAAAATGAAAGGGGAGGAAGGTAGAAGTCATGCTCTCCTGTAATGTACAAGATGTTGTTCTGTCAGTAAATCCCTACCATTAAGCAGGGCTGATTTTCCAAGTGAACAAAAATATTTTTCATGCAGTAGTACTTGGAAGTAAATTAACCTTCGTAGAGGAAACTTTTATGCTTTTTCCTGCTCCTGTTTCTTTGTATGAAATAATTTTCAATAAGGACACATTAAGCTCTTCAGCTGTTAAAATGCCAGACAAATTACTTGGAAAGCAGGCTTTTTGTTATTGGCTAGATGCACCTGTGAGTATCTTCCTCTCATCTAAGCTATGGTTCCTGTCTTTTAATTAGTTATAAAAAGATTTTGTACTAAACATCAGGAGAGAATGTTATGCAGATTCTAACCTCTCCCCGATGCCCTTCTGGTGTACAGTCCAGGGAGATGACTGCTAAATGAAATGTGTGAGGATAAAGAATCATTATAGGTGAGAGGTAGATACTTTTATGTTTGAATATGACTGTGTGGGCATAGCTGAAAATTTTTTGTGATAGTTTGTAATTGAGTAGGTAACACACAGTCATCCTCTTTGTCAGTTATATCAAGGACTAAAGAAAAAATAAGTACAAAACACCAACATTACTGAGTTACAGTCTTAAACTTGCTTTTAAACCAAACTGTACTTTGCCCTCTCAGCATGTGTATTTTAGATATAGTATATATCTTTGTAAAGTCTATATCAAAGTGTATATATATATCTTGAACTCCAGTTATGTGTCAGAACAACTATATGGAGAAGTATATTTTAGCATTTTTCCAACTCTAGAAAAAATGCATTAATTGCTGAATTTTCACACTAAATATAAGGGAAAAAGATTGTGTTACAAGGAGTTTAACAGGTTCACTTATTCTGGAGAACATGACAAGCCTTACATAACACTGATATCTTAATTCTAAGGCCTGTATACCCTACACCCATAAAAACCCCTTCTAAACTATCTGTAAATTGATTCCTTATTTAAAATAAGGTGACTAGTTTACCTTTTTTACAATTTCCATATTCTTCCTACATGATGTAATAATTCAGATATTAACAACCGATATGGGAGAGTAAAAATATGTTAAAAACTAAATTGACAACATAAATAAAATAGCTTTTAAAAAAGTGCTTTTCATACTTTCTTTCATTTCTACCCCTGTACAGACCCGCATTGCAAAACGAAGCAGAAAGCTAGTGGACTACGACAGTGCAAGGCATCATCTAGAAGCCCTGCAGAGCTCAAAAAGAAAAGATGAAGGCAGAATTACCAAGGTAGCACAATCAGAAACATGCTGGCAGAAGACTTGGGGAGTTTGGCTGGCATTTGTTTCTGAGCAGAGACAGAGCACTAAGTTTCTCTTCCTTTTGCTCTCTGAGAAATGGAAATAATGACATCTCTAAGTGTAAATGTGTATTGAGTGCTTTGGTGCATGTGGTAGGCATGCTTAGCCTCTTTCACAAAGGAGTCCCTTGAGAATCCTAACTTTCTCCCTTGATGAGACAGAGGGGACAGCAGATCCTGTGTCGGCCTCCAGGATGTGGGACTGAGTCACATCCTTTTTTACTAAAAATTGTAAAAGACCGAGCAAAAAACCGCACAAAAATATTTTTGGTTTTGTTACGTTGTAGTGATTTCAGAAGTCACCTGTTTCATTTTTGTTTAGGCAGAAGAAGAATTTCAAAAAGCACAGAAAGTGTTTGAAGAGTTTAACACTGACTTGCAAGAAGAGTTGCCATCTCTGTGGTCACGGTAAGCCTACAGAGATTTTGTCTGCAAGGCCTAAATGGGGAGCAAGGAAAGGGAAGGAGGGGATTTTAATGAGCTGATAGAAAACGGATTGCTGGATTCTTGAAGATTCCATCCATTATTTTTTTGAAGTAATAAAAGGAAAAATGTATGCAAGTGCTCCAAAATATACTTACTGTAAGTGTATTTATGCTTATTTTTTTGAAGTATCTTGGCACTTAAGATTCATTACCATATTTTCGTTCTGAGGTGCAAAAAGGTCTCCATTTTATGCGTAAGTGATCATGTTAGAGCACAGAGTAATCTGTGGTGATTTGGGTCTACTTATAGGTCATTTTTTATTATCACTACATTGGAAGACACATTTTATAGTTTTGCACTGATTATGTCTCTGATGTAAAATGATTTGATAGCATAGATCATTCATTCATGATGTTCAATCATTAATTGTGTTTATACAGAAAATGCAGACAATATGAATGGGAGAACAAAAACAGTAGAAAAATAAGCATCTCATTAGTGTGCTATGTTCGTTAACAATTGACAATCTGGAGTGGAAATGTGCTTTGAGTCACTGAAGCATCCTTTGTCTTCTCTGCCTTCTAAATTAAATCCTGTTAAATTTCAGACCAATAGAGGATTTTCCTGCTGTGTTTTTGCCTATTTCAGTGAAAAGCTTCTTAGCACTTCAAGATATTTGTTTTATGGGCCTACTAAAATTAAAACTGCATATGAATGATTTAGAGTAAGGGCTCTTTTATTTCAGTATGTGTATTACCCACTAACTAGTCTCGGGGAAAGGTAGAATTTAATTTGAGCAATAGGCATAATTTACAAAGCAGTTGCTTTCAGAGTCCTTTATTTTAGTTACTACAATTCTTCAGGAAGAAAATTATCTATTGAGTTGACATTTTGCAGGATTCTTATTCCAAAGATGATTTTTATTAATAAAAGTTGGGAGGAAATTATACATGAAGGTTTTAACTAGGAAAAAGAATAATACAAAATCTAAGAAAACACCTTCGACTTTTAAAATGTAGAAGAGATGTGTAATCATTCACCTCAGGTAAGCAAATTTTTGACTACATGTGCAGAAATGTCTAGTCTATATTAAATTACTTTCTCTTATATATGTGAGCATGTGTTCCAGGGCTGAGCATGGGACACACACCCCTGGGCTGTACTGAGCTGTATACTTTAAAGCTGACCCCAGACACAAATGCATCACCTTGGTGCTGTGAGAGAATCTAGGGCACAAGTGCTCACAATGCAGGAGTGGTACTTTCTCCTTTCAGGAAATAGTTGTGTGCTGTCTGGTGGGAGATGGGGTGCCCAGAGCATCTTGCCTTCCATGTGCTTATGCTGGACTTGTGACCATCCTTTTCCACTCTTCCCTTCTTTAAAACAAGCTGAAGACCTGTGATGTGGGGTAGTCTCAACTTGGTTCACTGTGCAGTGTGAAATACGTATCTTAACACAAACAGAAATAGTCATGAACAAACTAGTCTGAAATTTTGACTTTTCATCGTTTGCTTTGCTAAGAGTAATAGTCAAGAATGTTGCTTGTAGTCCAGAAAACAATTAATAAATTTGACTTTGTGGCCCTCCTACACATATCTTTTATTCTCTGTTTCCTTTCTTTGTGCCATCCTTCGTAGACGAATTGGCTTCTATGTGAACACCTTTAAAAATGTATCCAGCCTTGAAGCCAAGTTTCACAAGGAAATAGCATTAGTGAGTATAAATCTCATGTATCTCATGTATAATGGATTATGATATGCATGACAGTAAACAAATGTCTTGGAGTAAAAACCTAGGAAAGGCAGACATGAGAATTTGCCATAGATCCGGATTTCTAGTATAATCATCACATTCATTTCTACTTGCCATATTTGTTCTCTCCTTAAGGAAACAGCAGCCCCTACAATTTTGGATTGCAGCGTGCTATCAGTTGTAGCACTAAATTCACTTTCTATTTTGATAATTTACTGTTGCCTTCAGTATTTTTGCCGTGTCCAATTGCAAAAGACTGCTTTGCTTTAATCAGTACAACAAAAAGAGGTCAAACATTCCCTGCAAGTCTGCTATATACATTGTCAGCAATGCAACATTTTATCTGTGACTGTGAGGCAAATCAAGCGGTTTCAGTGAGGATCTTTTGAATGTACCTGGCTAAATAGTAGTGTATTATCAACCTTCCAAATGGAACCAATATTTTTTTGAAAACTCACTTTACTGAAATTCTATGAAAATTGGGATTAGGATTTTCAGGAGGAAACATGAATCTTCTTGGCTAGCCATGTTGTTTAAACTTCAGGCAATCTCCTTCATTAGAGCTCACATAGCAGTCAGTCACATTTATGAACTTGTTCTCTGATAAACAGTTTATGTTTTTGAAGAACTGCTATTATCTTTGATTCTATGGATTTTGATAGGTTTCTATTTAGGCTTTTGCTATACATAGCACTGAGAATTTTTGGAAAGTTTTATACTGTTGCATAAAGTAATCAGGTTATATATTATCAGGTTATCAGTTATCAGTCCAGATTTATCACCTGTGTTTTTCGTCATTACTATAGTTGTTCACATAAACTCAGGCAACTGTTTTATTTTCACAGCTATGTCACAAACTATATGAAGTGATGACAAAGCTGGGGGATCAGCATGCAGACAAGGCCTTCACCATTCAAGGAGCACCAAGGTGAATTTACTGCTTTTTTAATGAATTGCATTGCAGTAGGCTTTGTGGGTTTCAGCATATGTAGTAAACACCTACACCATGTGTAGTGATTGCTGCACAACAAGGTAGCGGGTGTTATTTCTTCAGGATGGTAGGTGAAGTTCTCAACAGGAGTAAAGATGCAAAGCTTCCTTCCTCACCGACTATATTTCTAGAAAGTCCTTTCAAAAAAAGAAAAAAGAATGAAGGCTGTTTCAATTTAGCTTAGTTCATTGTAGACTGTTACATCAATTTGTACCAAGTGTATAGCTCATTTATTCTTAGATGCTTAGTTTACAGCAATGTTGCTAACTCTCATAATTTGTTTAAAGTCGTGAAATATCTAGATATGTTTTTAGCTCCTATTATTAGGTGAGAATCCCAACCTTTGAAAGTCAACTTTTATCTCTTTTGCTTATGGGGAAAAGTCAAGATCTGAGGGTACATCATAAAAGCAGAAAAGCTGAAGTAAAGAGAATGTCGTGAAATACCATATTTGTAAAGATTTTCAAGAGAAATCTTGTCTTAAAGCACAAAACAAAAAAGAGTTTAAAATCAGATTGTGCTTTCTTAAGGTCAGTGGATGCCAATACAGTATTTCTAATTTTTTGCTTTCAACAAATGTAGCCTTTCTGCAATAATTTGATCTCTAATATTGATATGCAGAAAAGGTTGAAATGCAAAACAGTGACACTTATCAAGACACAATGATATTTAGAGTTAATATATAACGCCTGAATTTCCATTCAATCCCAGCTAATCAGAAGCAATCAGAACAATGTTAGACCTACTGCTAATTTGCCCTCAAGATGGACTTAGATTAGTAACAATTAAGACTGACCAAACAACATAACATCTGCCTCAAACATACAGCAGATATTCCTACATTTGTTTTAATCTCACTTTGGAAGAACAAAGAATGAAATATTGAACCTTCTAACCTAATGCAAAATTCACAACTACTTTATAAGCACATCAACAAAATTTGTATTCTAAGTTATTTCAGTGATAATTCATGTTCACATATTACATACTGCCTCCCGAGCTGTTAGCTCATGCATCACCTCTTCCAGCCCATTTAGGATGGACTCACAAACTGGACTTCGTTTCCATAAAGGATTTGTAAAATAATTTTATGGGATGTAAAATAATGTTGTTTTGGAAGATTTCAAGCTGGATAGATTTTGACTTCCATTATCTGTGATGATGCTCTAAAAGACTGGTCACAAGTGGGTCTTTGTAAGATAAAACAGCTTTCCATTTTAAATGCATGAGAAGTCGATACTAGACAAGCACAATATCTAGTCTTTCCTTTAAAGAACTGCATCAAAAGAAACACCTTAAAAATTTGTATGCTACTGAATACTCTATCCTGAAGGCAAATATTGTACCTGGGACAGAAATTTCTTAATGATTGCTTATTTTTTCTCTCTTAATATTTCCACAGAAAGAGATGGTGAGTGTGAGCTAAGTTTGTCCTTCCAAAGAACAGTTTTTCTTGTGTTGGCATTAGGATCATGTTTATGCTGTGGTCTCAGTCAGGTAGTGCTTTTTCTCTCCCTGAAGATGTATAGGAGTTGCTCTTACCGAGTGGTTGTAGAATACTGTAGTTTATAGCCTCCCTCATTGCAAGTTTTCAGCATTTCTAGGTAGCTGAGTATGATCTCAGTGTTTGCACCAGGTCCTTTCATGAGAAGGGCAGATGCTTTCTAGGACTTCATCAGATCTTTTCTTGGTATCAGCAGAGCTCTGTTGAAGTCACTTGACTGCTGCTGCTTTATAGTTGTGGTGATTTATCCTTTTAAATAGTGATACCTTTATAATAATCTTGGCTGTGTTTTATTTTATTGAAACCTTTCTGAAGTTGCTGAGCTTTTATATTTGCATTATTCATTGTCATGCCTTCCTGTGGGGTTTTTTGTCTTTAGAGCCTTTTATTCCAAGAAGTGTGTGAAATGAAGACAGTAAATCCATTTCACATTTTATAATAGCTATAAATTTATAAGTGAAATGGTATTGGAAATACAGAATCTGAATAAAAACAGAATCTGAAAATGAGACGTTCCAGAAATCAAGATCATTCAAAATTAAAACCTCCTTTGATACTGTAGATAACTCAATTTTAATTGCAGTTTTAGTTTTAGTCATTATATAATGGCTTAGTTCGTCCCCAGTGTGCACTCTCTTTTGTGGTCACTGGCATTACATCAGGGATGCAGGTCAGCTGTTGCACCAAACTGTGAAGGTAGTAAGTCAGAAAGATACATATGTCCTTCCCATTGCTTTGCTTCTGATTAGTGATTCAGGTCCACTTCGCTTTGCGAAAACACCGTCACCACCGGAGGAGGCATCTCCCCTGCCTAGCCCTACTGCTAGTCCCAATCACATGCTGGCACCAGCGTCTCCGGCACCAGCCCGACCTAAGTCACCCACGCAGGTAAGCACGTACCTGGCAGAAGGAAATGGCCTGTTGTGCAGTGAAAGACAGCTGAGGTGATGTACATGGTGGAGCTTTCATCTAGGCTGTGCCTGAGTAATGGCAGGGAGGCCACGAGTTCTGTGGCAGTCAGTTCTCTTCATCAGTTATTCATCCCTGTGCCACAACATGAATGGAAAATGGTTTTTATCTTAGGGAGAATGAAGAAAATTTAGGTGCCTGGTGAATTGGTGGGACTTGTGACAAAGCAAAACACCTCTTAAAAAGTTGTATTGTCTTAAGGACCTCTATGCCACCAGTGATTGTTTGAAAAGCCTATTTCTAAAACTTCCTTGTGAATTTTTGTACATTTTATGTTTCTGCTCTTCATTCATCATCAAATATATGCTTACCCTGGGAAAATCAGCCAGTGAGTATCACTGGTCTGGCCAATCTCTAAAATAGTAAATAATAAAGCTAGCTGAAATGTTGCTGTGCTAATTACTGATAATTAAAGTCTTATTGGTTGTTTTTAACACTGGATTGAGAAATTTGACACTGCTGTAATCATTGGAGACATTTCTATTCTCATCAGAATTGTTAAAATAAGAATTATGTTCATTCATCATTTCCTTCTATAGCGTGAGTTGCATGTGATACTTCATGTGCATATCAAAGACTTGTGTTGACGTTATGGATGTTTTTGGAATTGGGATAGTTTCTATGCTGATTGCTGTTTCTATGCTGGTTGCACATCAGAAGAAAATTAATTTTGCATTCAGTGAGCATGCTTATTTTCTCTGGTCTCCCAAAATGTGACACCTCACTGCCTGAATATTAACCTTATAGGGCTCAACCTCATTGGTGCCAAAGTTGTTGTGTCACTATATCACCTGAGGATTTCTTGTGGATTTATTTTCTTGGGTTTTTTGATAGATTTAAAAATTATCCAATACTATTTGATATTATTCCAAGAAATTTGTTTCTCATAGTTACGTGAATCTCTGGAGAGCAGGGGAAATTTAGTAAACTAATCACCTTTGAAGTGCTATAGTTCCTAGAGATTATTTACTCTTAGCATTAAGTACACTTTAAGGGTAGCAACACGTGAACAGGAGCAAAATCCCAAAGCTAAACACAAATGGTCTCAAGAAGCCTAAAAGCTGCAGAGGCCTAGTTCCATGCAGCATTGCCCTTCCAACTCTGGGCTGCATAGAAGAGCAAGTGTCTTGCACTCTGTGACTGTCGCAGCTGAAAAAAAACAAACAAGAGTTGCTTCTGTGTGAAATCTGATACCTTGAATTTGAATGAGTTTGAAACAGGATTGTTTTGCTCTTCCCATAATGTTTACTTCAAGGCATTTGGTGGTGAACAACTGAACAGTTGCTTTCAACGCATAGTTTATTCCCATGGCTTATTTAGGGTGAAGCAGCAGAAATAAAAACCTAACAAAATTTGTTTAGGCCTAGTTTAAAGATTTTCTTTTATCCCTGAACTAGTCTGTGACATTTTTGCTGTCTGCCTAGCTGAGGAAAGGTCCGCCAGTCCCACCACTGCCTAAGCTCACACCCACGAAGGAGTTGCAACAGGAGAACATCATTAACTTATTTGACGACAACTTTGTCCCAGAAATCAATGTGACAACCCCATCACAGGTAAGCTTCAGTAAATGGTGTAGAGGTCCAACCATGTAATCACCTTAAGTTCTTCAAGATAGTGCCCCGGGGCTGATCTTTAAGGGGAGGGGGGAGGAGGGTGCAGGTAGAAGGCAGAGGCACAATTACCACTTTCTGTTATCTTGAAAGGGTTACACATATGGTGTTTTGCCTTTGAATAGGTCACACATAATCACTCAAAAGGGCTAACACTGCCAACATATTGAAAAAATTGAGAGGTTTCCTGAGAGGCCTGACTGAAAATACTGTGATACAGTGATGTTTGATATTCAAATGCATGCAGGTTGCATGACTAGCTGAGAGTTGATCTAAGATGCTTTTTTCCAATGCTAAGCATCTCAAGTGAAACTTTACAGTGATCATTCATTATTTCTATTTCCTTCATCAAAATCATTAAAAGTATTACTCCTTTCTTTTGAGTCATTTTTTTAAAAAGGAACTTAGTTGATTTTTACAGGTAGAAGACACTGCTTCAGTTAGATTCTTCATTCACTTGGTTTTGCTCGTAGACAAATTAGCTGCGTGACAGAGAAGTGATCAAAATTCATTTTTTTTCATTACTATGAATTATTTAAAGTTGCATATAATAAACAGAAAAGCCAGAATTGTGCAAATAAGTCTGTAACATTTGTATTCAGCTATTCAGCTTTTACATAGTTAGGGTGATTGCAATGTTTTTTTGATAATAGACCCTTTCTTTCATGGTAATTACAACTCTGAAATTTGAGCCTGTGTCTGAGAGATTGGAGAGAAATATGTAGATCTGAAGCTTATGCAGAATATTTATGGATTTCTGTTTTCATGTGAATCATTGGTTTTGTTCTAATTCATTTGACAACACAAGAGAATACAGGCACAGGAATGAAAAATTTATTTTATAAAATTTGAACATGTGATGCTTTGTTTTCTAGTGGCAGGGAGAAACAGGCATTGATATCTATAGGGAGCCACTTGGAAGAAAAAATATTTATTTATAGTTAAGTCCCCATGCAATTAAAGAATTAAAGGCTACTCACAGAATGCAGCTGCTGCTAGGCCATCCTTCCGAAGGGAGACGGCAGATCTGTTGGTCATTGTATCCTGACTTCCAAGAGTTAATCACTTTGGTAGCATGAGCCTTGACATCAGTGGTAAGAATTGCTGTAACCTGTGCTAAAATTTGGCCCTCTGCATGAAATACTGTATCCAACTAACCTACATATGTCAGGTCAGCCGGGGAAGCAGAAATGGAACTGGTTTGCTTTTCCATTAGGAGATGACACTGGAACAAGTCTTTAAATTAGTATAAGTCACATTTCCAGAATCTTTACATCCTTTCTATGAGAGGTTGGTATAAAAACTGAATGTTATAATAAAAGTGGGGCATGCTTCTGAGAACTGAAATCTTTTCCTTGTCTCTCAAGGAAAAATGGATCTCCCTTCAGTGAGTGATTTATGTCCTTTCCTCCTCCACAGTCAATGACCAGGGAATGACCTAAGCTATTCTCTGGCCACCTTATCATCACTCAATTCTGCACTTCTCCCTCCACAAAACCCACCCCATCACTAAAGCAGCCTTACTGTGTCTGGGATCTCTGAGTATGTACAGACGTACCCTAATAATGTGATGTATAGGTTTTGTATCCTTGTGTAAGAGAACCACTTAAGGAAAATGTATAGCATGAAATCCACAGGAAACATGGGCTTATTCCTCTTGGTGTCTATGGCTTCTCCTATGCTTCCAAAGCTCTTGTTGATCAAGCGTGGAGGAAGCTATCAAGCCTGTAGAGCCCGCTGACGGTACAGGACTTCCCAAGGGACCACCACTGGGAAGGGTGGTCTGCACACCCAGAGGCACTAAACCAACAGGCTGATGAGTAGAGCTTTGCTACTTTAATCCGGTGTTTTGGAGAGGATTACAAACAGGCCAAACATCTTTGTTTCCTGGAACACAAATATCCAGTAATTGTCGTTGTTCCTCCTTCTTTACCAAGCAGTACTAATGCATTTACTGTTACGCAAGATGCTGAAAGACAGTTCTGCTTGATGCTGTTGAATATTTTTGCAGTGATTCAACAAAGTATCTCACACGTCCAGGTTATTCATTGTCAAGAATGGATTTAATTACTGCTAAGTAAAAGAATGAGGTGAGACAATGAAGTATCTGTGTGACTGGATGAAAGGATGACTTATAAATCCTTGCTTTATTTCTCCTTCTCTGTTACTAGCTTGGACATTGTGGGCCTTTATATGACCTCTACAGATACTTAATATGTCTGAGTGTGTCTGACAGCTCTGAAGTGGACGATCCATAACTGCTAAGGCCATTTTAAGGCTTGTACAGATGGGATGCAGAGAGGGGATAGAAGTTCTGGTGGTCCTTGCAGGTTTCTTGTGCCTTCTTCATTCTTTGTACATACCTCTGAGAGGTACAGCCTTGCTTCTGCCGCAGGCACCTCCTTCAAATGTTTCATTTAGCCATTCTTCATCATGCTGTGGTGGAATAAATACAGGATGTTTGGAAGGCCTTCCTGTCACAGCTTTGTCCCTTATTGAGGGATTTCTTGAGGTTCCTGTTCGTCTTTCATCTCCCTGTAACATGGTGTCTTAGGTATTCTATGTTTCTTTGGGCCTTTGTCACTAAAGATAAATATTCTCTTTGTTTTGGTCTGAGGGTCATGGGTAATGATAACTTTTGCAATCAGTGATCAGTAGCCTGTCACTACCAATGACATCACTCATGGCCTAAGACGGCTATTCATCTGATTCAGACCTCATAAGTAGCAACTTCATTCTCAAACCTCAGTGAAAGATAATTAACTTCTTTGTCTCCATCCAATTCTGATTATATGCCAGCAATACTATATTGTTTCATCAGGGTGTATGACCATCTGAGTGTTAGTGCCTCAAGAGTGTATGTGATTAAATCTAAATACACTGGATGGAAGGCGTGAGAGAATGAATGTAATGCTGGTTACTGGTGGGAATGGTGGGTTTGACTTCTTAAACTAAGAGACTGTAACACTGGCTTCAGTGTGTCAGATCAGATATCCATCATCACCACTGGCCAAAAGCAGAGATCAAGGAAAGAAGATAAAACAAGGCACGCAAAGTTGTTACTCCTGACACGCCCTTCTACTATAGTCTCTCAGCCTCCAGTCATTTGCTGCTCAGGGGCTTTCTCAACATGATTTCTACCTATTCAGTAAGCCTCAGCAGACTGCTTTGCCACGAATTTATTCAGTCTTTCAGCATGTGTACATTTTTCACATTCACACCACCTGAAAGCAAGGAGGTCTTCAACACGACTCTGTGCCACATGGAGCACCACCACCTTTTCTTTATTCTACGTTTGCCCCCATCACCTTTGTTGCCATCTACCTTCCTGCTTTGGAAGAATCAGGGAGCAACCAAACTCCTGTGCCTTTCACACTGGTAGAGACCCTGCTCACATCACCCCTAGCACACCTCTTCCAGACTGAAGAGTTCTAGGTCACTCAGTCATTCCTAACATGGCAGCTGAGGAGCTCTTGACCATGTTTACAGGTGACACAGAGAGCTCAGGTGTTTTGTGGCATAATGGAAGCCATTAATTACCTAACTTTGAACATCTGTTTACCAATAATAACGCTAATTTGGAAAGTTTATACTCTTAAGTGTTTTAATAACAGAAAGTCTTTGCTCATTTATTTTGCTATCATCATCATCACTGTTATCTCTTAGTTTTGCTGGTTTTATACCTGTCCTATTGCTGCAGACTTGCCCTGTTGTACAAGCTTCTCACTATTTAACAAACACTGCCCAACTAGCAGTAGGCAGTACTAGCCTTGTTACCAAGACCAAGTTGCTTGACTAGAATATTTATAATTAGTGATAATTAAATCTCAGCTACGGTTTCACACTAATTAATATTTTATGTTGAAGCACACTAATTGTTTGTTCAGGTTATTTTACAGCAGGAAAGACCTGTAGCCCAATGAACCTATATATACATATATGTACATATTTTTATGGTGACCTCAGAGGCCTTGGCTAATTTATTAATTGCAAACCAAAAAAGGCTCTACCATGTAATTCAGTTTAATAAGAGCATGTAATAGAGTCATAGAACAGTTTGGGTTAGAAGGGACCTTAAAGATAATTTAGTTCCAACCCTCCTGCCATGGGCAGGGACAGCTCTCTCTAGACCAGGTTGCTCAAAGCCCCATCCAATCCGACCTTAAACACTTCCAGGGATGGAACATCCACAACTTCTCTGGGCAGCCTGTTCTGGTGCCTTACTACCAGATGTGTCCTAAAGTTTAGAGCTAAAGGCAGCATTAATTGTAAATTGGTACACATGTTCAGAATTAAAACTTAATTCAAATGCATTTATGTCCTTCTGTATTGTCTTTTTACTAATGTTTGTATTTGGGGAGAGATTCACTTATTAGAATGTACAGATGTTGGGTGCCATTTATGTAGGTTTTAACAAGCACTTTAATAGGGCCTTCACAGTCAAGTGAGGTACACTCAGCACTTTTTTAAAAGGGCTGCAAGTGTTTAGCCTGAAAAGGCAAAGCTGTATTAGAGAAACCAAAGGCATAATAGGAGCGAGTCTCATAAAATTAACATTTGCATTAAGGCTCAGGAGAATCTTCAGAGCTTCTTTCCCTCCTGGTGTGCACCACAGCTGGTAAATCTGTGATATAATTTTTTTTTCTTGCACCTCTTAATATTTTACTGTCCAGGGCAGCTTTTGAAAGATAAGTTTTTCAAGAGTTATATTTCTCTTCTAACAGAATGAAGTACCTGAAGCTAAGAAAGAGGAATCTTTGCTGGATTTGGACTTTGACCCTTTCAAGCCAGAAGTTGTATCAACAGGAGTTAGCCATTCACCCATGTCTCAGGTATTTCTTTGCCTTGATATAGGCAAAGCATATGAATGCAATGTGCTGTGTTTGGTGGCAAAGATTTGCCTCGTGTTAATGAGAAGTGTCTGAAAAACTTTGTCTTCCCAAGAAACTCTAGTCAGCTTTCTGTCTTTCCCCCTCAGTAACCCTACACTTGATGATGTACTGGAAGGAGAGGAGATTGTCAGGTGGTAAAATGAGATGTCTGCTGATGAGAATTGTTGCTGTTACTTTGGCCTTGATATTAGCATGCTGTTATTTTCCATCTTTAGAATAACTCTTAGTGTAAACATTATTATTCTCCAGTGCTTGTTTTTCTGTAAACTTTTCTGACCTGACTTTGATTCTTCGTGTGTGGAAAGATGCCTTAAGGGACCTAGGTCTCATGGAGTCAACATGAGATTTTTTGCTGTGATGGAGTTTCTGTACCAAGCAGTGGTATGACCTGAGAGATTTTGCTGTTAATCTAGTCTAGACTTAACCTCAAGGAAAATTAGAGTATGGAATAGGATGTTTTCTTGTAGAATATTGTGCTATAGAAATTCTTCATTCAGTAATCATATTTGTCATGGTAGTTTTTTGCAGCAATATGAAAAAAAAAAAGGCTGATATATCATGTTGCTGATATTCATTGGCTTACGCTACAGGACCTCCTATTTTAAAATTCAGAATTCACCCTCACTATCCAGAGGGCAGGTAGTACAGTAGGGAAGATCTCCTGGCCAACATATCTGTATCCCTGTCTTATACACAAAGAAGTAATGTTAATACACTGTTAGCAAGACCTGTTAACCCTGTGCTATCACTAATCTCACTTGTTCTATGAGACATGAGAAGACTAATCAGCTGTTCAGGAATTCAGCACTGGGAAAGGAGAGAGAAGACAAAAAGCTTTAAGGCTGAGATGATCCAGATTCTCTACTGATCTTTTCCTCAATTAATTTCTTATTTGGTGTGCAATCCTAGTTATGAAATGAAATCTGTAGTGATCTCTGACAGGATATGTCAGAAAAGCATTGCATTGTCAGCACTCTGAACGTTACCTGAAATTTCTCATTGAAATTTGCTAAAAGGGTTTCATTCTAGCAGAAATTTTGTGCTCTTTACTGGTTATTTTTTTTCCCTCCCTCTAAACAGAGAAGGGGAAGGGGAAGGAGAATGAAATTCCTTAGGATTCAGAAGTGACAGAAAACTCTTAAGTGTGACTTTGCTAACTATCCTTTCATCTTGTTTTGTGATAATGCTGATTAGAGCAGTGGGATCATTAAACCAGTGATATTTAACTTTTGTGACAGAACACATTTGTTCTGACATCTTATTGTACAGATTGTAGAAAAATTTATTAGTTTAGTGAAAAACAATTATTTTATGAAATACAGAATATAGTTCTATGTAGAAGAGTACATTGTAAGTTTTCATCTAGGGGCATAGGAAGCATTCTCTGAGTACCTTTACTCACTCCTTTCACCTTTCCTCACAACATACATATATGAGAAAGGATGGTCCGCATCACCAGGAGCATGCGGATGAGTCAGAACACCATGTTTTTAGAAGGGAAGACAGCCCTGCAGTCTGGGTCTTGATCTCCTGGATTTGACAGGGTCATTGCTATGGCAGTATAGAGGGAATTAAACCCTGATTTACAGTCTTTGGAGGGCCCTGTGCTTGCAGGGAGATTAAGAAGAGAGCCTTAAGTGGTGTCTCTATATGTGTACAGTTTTTGCCTCAGTCATGCATATTTGCCATTCAGCAAACAGCTGAAGTAGTGATGTGGACAGGAGTAGTCATCTGTTCATGATGCCTTGTGAGGCCTGGCATGACTTCTCTATTGTTAATTTAATTACCTCTCTCCACTACTCTGTCAGGGTGATCCAACCACAAGTAAGTGAGCCCTGGTCTGCTCTTCCTCAATTGCTTTTCTGTTTCTATGGCTGCTTCAGAAGGGACCTTTCCAAACCTTCCTGATTCTCTTCTCCATTTGCTAGCTGTGCTTTGTCTCAGTTTTCCCTCAATTTATTCCTTCCTCCTCTTGCTCAAAGTTGAAAGGAACATGAAAAAATGGAAAATACACAATCTTTCCTTTCATGGGAGTCAGTAGGACATTTAGGGTTTGTACCAGTTAGCGTCATTTTTCTTTAAAGCTGGAGTGCTCAGCTAAAAATGTTACAGGAAAGTAAGCACATGTACTTAAGAATTACATCCATAGAAGCAGTACAAACCTGGACTTAAATAAAATTCAAATGGATGCAAAATGTCTGTTGATGTTAATTTGCTGTAAATCTGACTAGAGAGTTATTACTGTGTCTTTTGCTCATCAAAGCAGAAAACCATTTTTCAGAGAACCATTCTGTCCTTATAAAATATGAAGCAGGCAAGAAGAGCTGCTAAGGATAGCAATCCTTTCTCTCACAAAAATATAAGATGTCATGTTTGACATTTGCAAATGTTTCAATTTTACATTTTACTTTGTGAACATCTTTAGGTTTTGGGGTTTTGTGGACTTTAACCGAGGCATGAATATAATAGATACATTTTGAAGCATCTCAGACAGCTTTTGGTATGAACCATCAGAGTTTCTTCTGATATGGTGGGCTATAAATATTTGGCATGAAGTCTGCTGCTTTTCTTTCATCTGTCTGTTTAGCTCTTCTGTTGAGAGGTCACTAACATTTATTAACAGGCTGGACAAAAAAAAAGAAAATACTGGTCAATTTTCTTATTTCATTTCCCAAAAAGTATACTATTTTCCTTCCTGGTGTCAGAGTTGTGAGAAAACCCACTTATTCTCAGTGGATAGCTGAATCATTTTTAACTAGCCAGAAAACCTGACCTATGTAAGGTCTTTAAAGCTGACACCTTGCAGAGGCTCCTATACCTGTTGGAAGTCACTTAGTCACCAGCTCAGAATCTGACCATCGCTCATGCAGCCGGCGATGTGAGTTTGCTGAAAAGCAGCAACTACTTTGAAGTGGGAAATCCCACAGTGCATTGTATACTGCCCATCCTGTATAACCAAAAAGCATTATGCAGATACATACACACACCACATACACACATGTGCTAATATGTAATAAAATATGTATGTACTGTAAGTATGCATGTAAATAAATTGTCCTTAGTTAATGGGCATTGTTATGTAGCATGCTGGACATAGAGTATAGGAATGGTGTTTTTCTGACAAGCTCTTTTTTTCACTACTTTTTTCAGACATTGCCATGGGATCTATGGACGGTAAGCCTGACATACAGTCTTGTATTTCTGTGCCTCTGATTTTGTAACAACTGAAGATCACATTTACAGTGCATTTACCAAAAGCCAAGATAAAGAATTTACAGACCATGACAAACTCTTTCAAGTATATGAAGCCACTGCATATCTTTTAAAACTAACAACAACAAAAAATAATCTCTGTTCCTTAGCCCACAAAACCTAAATGATGTCAGAAATCTAGGGTAATAAGATTCACAATCATTACAGCTAAGTGTGTTGCTTTTAATATGCCTGAATTACAGCTATTAGAGGATAATAATGGATGTTAGTCACTTGTTTTAAATACCTGAAGGTGTAGTTCCTCAGGACTTTAACCCAATGAACAACCATTTTCTCAAAATTCAGGAGTAAAGAGGGAATTTAGCTTGTTTTTGTGGGCATACAGTGAACTGGAGCTATTCACAAAAGAAACTGCTACTGTAGGAATTTGTATGAATCCTCCCTTCTTCCTCCTGGTGCCAGATCAGATACAATGATATGCGGGAAGAAAATAACTAATTTTTGTGAGCTTTCTTTTGACTGTATGTCAAGAAGTTAGCGGGGTTGACTTGATGTGGAGCCTGGTATGTTCATGTTTTACCTTTTGTAGCTTCAGCCAGCATAGAAATCTGTGAATGCCTGTCATGCATTCAGATTTGCAGCACTATTTTGTGAACACATACCATATGGGATGTATATTAAATGCTCATCTCTTCATATTGAGTGAGGTTAAATATAGCCTGTAAAAAGCAGTCATGCATGTAG
The DNA here is from genome assembly GCA_013400975.1 of Atrichornis clamosus. Taxonomy (NCBI): domain Eukaryota; kingdom Metazoa; phylum Chordata; class Aves; order Passeriformes; family Menuridae; genus Atrichornis; species Atrichornis clamosus. The sequence continues at coordinate 19,147 of WBMZ01008403.1, forward strand.
GCTAGCCAAAATTTCAAGGCTGTAAATACCTAGACCAGCTAAAATAACCCAGAAGTGTTGCAAATGTATTGCTCTAAACTTAGATTAAATAGCTTTATCAATGTCTTCTTTTTGCACAGTTTTATTTATAGCTTTTTAATACTATATATATATTCTGTATGGTAATTATTTTTGTCTTTGCTCTGTTTTTCAAAAATGCCAGTGTACTTTATAGCTAGATGTTTGAAAGTACTGATATTCAACCTTTTACTAAGTTTCTCATAATAAGTTGAGGGTAGAGCAGTTATTGAACTTCCTTTCAACATTCGTATCTTTTCGAAGTGGCACTGTAGACAGCAGGTTTGTGACTCGATGTCTTACTCTGTGAGGATGTAAATGCCTCTTCCTGGCACAGGATGACAGTGAATCAGAGCTGCATGCTCTGGGCCCTCTGCATTGCCTGCGTGATGCAATGATACCAGAGTGTAAATACAAGTAATCCCCACTGCCACTTGCATTGCTTCCTTCACTGCCACTGTCTCACAGACCAACTCCTTTTTGCAATAGAGATGTAAGAGGATTCCTGCAATAAAATTGTCAGTGTCTCACAGGGGAAAACAAGATGTGGTAAATATTCAACATGCACGAATATTTTTTTTTATAATGTAATTCAGAGGCTTAAAATTCACAGACCTTGAATTAGTCTTCAGTGGAGTGGCAGGAAAGGACCTACTACTCCTTCCCCATGCTGATTTGGTAACTGCAGCTGGTTGGAGAACTGCTAATTAATGAACTGCTGCTGTTTTAAAGTACATCATGTTCTTCTTTTCTGTGTTTTATATGTATGACTTTCTTCTATACAGACTAGCAGCGAATTGGTGCAGCCGGTAAGCAAACTTCCCCCCAAAACCGCAACTAGTCTAGAGATGTCTTTAATCACTGTGGTGTAATATGTAGTTTTCTGGTTTTGTGTATCAGTGCTGCTCTTTTGCATTACAATTTATTGCCTCCAGATGTTGCAAACCACATAGCTTTTCCTTAAATGGCTTAATTTAGTCACTTCATTCTTTAAATTAAAATTGCTCTTGTAAAATATAAATTTTGTGTTTTCTCATCAAGTCCGCCTTTATCTTTTTCATCTTGTGTTTTTTCTTTGCTTTTCTGTCTGCTTAAAGCCTGATTCTTCAAAAAGTCTTTCCCTGTGTAACCTGATCATGGAGGAAACCCCAAACAGTGGGTCATCAGAAGATATTAACAGATCTCAGACTGATCTAGGTTCACTCAACTGGGGCCTAGACGTTAGCACACCCAGTATCAGCCAGGAAATTACTGCAGGCGGTTCTTTGCTTTTCCCCAGGGCAGAGCAAACCTCAAGTGAATCCACGGGTGCTCTGCCTGCTAGTGTTTGGCCTGCAATAGGTGAGCAGGAGGACGCTGCACCAGGGTCAGCTTCTGTAAGCGAAAACCAGAGGACTTCACTGGAGGACCAGTTGGATGCCAAAAATGTCGTGTGGGAAGATGTGGTGACCAATCAGCCTTTAGAGACCATAACCAGTTTTGAGACACCCATCCTGGGAACTGATAGCTTGTTGGATGAACCTCTCCCATGTGATGTGCAAAAGGCAGAGGAAGAGCGTGAGGAAGACGAGTGGGCAGGTGTCAAGACAAGTGAAAAGGTAGAGACTGGAGCTAACTACAAGCAGGTAGAAGGTACAGAGGAACTGGAAGAGCAAGGTTGTGAAACCAAAGGAAACAGTGAGGCAGAATTTCATGAGGGTTTAGCAAAATCAGATCTCAGCATTTTAGTCAGCACAGAGGTAGAAAATATACATGAGTTTGAAGATAATGATGGGGATACTGGGAGAGCTAGTGGTACTAACCTAGAAAACTCTAGAGAAGAAGAATTCAAACAGGTCGATGTCACTGAGGAGACAGATGGAGAAATACCACTGTTAAGCACAGAGCTGGAAATTGGGGACAAAACAGTGGTGTACAACTATAAGACTGTAGAAAGCACTGATGCTGAACCTGAGAGACTCCTTGGTAGCTGGGATCAGAACCATGAAAAGACATTTGAGGATGCCTTAGACCAAACTGACAGTGGTACTGGAGAGAGTACATCCATGGAGTGTATAAACGTGAGGGCACATGTTGATCTAGAGATAACTAACCACACAGGAGAGTACCCTACAGATACTGGAAGCAATCTGTGTCATGCTGAATTATTCAGTGCAGAAGAGTCTGGTAAAGGAACTGAAGACGATAGCATCAGCCACCTCCCAAATGGTAGAACTGGTACTAAAGGTGAAGCTGCCGCTGAGGAGCAGTGGGCATTTCTGCACGAGACAGCTGATGCTGCTAGCACAAGCTGTGATAATCCTTGCCTAGATAATGCAGACAACCAAGTGACAGGTAGGATAGCAGCAGAAGCCACTGAAGTGACTAGCAGTGGTGTTCCTGAAGCCTTGGAAACAGACCCCTGGCTGGCAAACTGGGATCCAACAGTTACTAATGATTCCTGGGGTTTTTCTAATCTGTCAGATAGCCAAACCAATGGACTGGATAATTGGCCCTTTTTCCCCAAGCAGCAAATCTCAGAGGAAGGTAACATGGAAAATGTTTGGTTAGGCATTAGTAATAAATGGTCTACAGAAGACCTAGGAGGTACTGATAACATCTGGGGAGAAGTAGGTGCAAGCACAAGCAACAAAATTCAGGAGACATCAGTAAAACAAGGTGTGCCTGGGGAGCAGGCAGGCATTAGCAATCCTGGACCGAGCAAGGAGATAGCTAGACCCTTGGCTCTGTTTCAAATGGGAAATTCCAGAAATGCTAGCACCGAGAGTTCAACTAGTCCTAAAGACAATGAGACCAACAACTCAGATTTATCTGAAGATGAAATTGCTAACCGGAGATATGGATTGTTGTACCAGGAAATTGAGGCTGATAAAGAAGAGGTACCTACCCCAGTGTGTAGCCTAGTCTAGACAAAGAGTTCCTTAGGCCATGCATAACCTTGTCATTTAAAAACACTCCGTTTGTGTGTTTCCTACTGCCTTTCCTAAGCCCATGCTACTATTTTTTTGAAAAATTGCCATGCAACTGTTCATACTGTGGTGCCCTTCAGCCCTTCAAGCAGGCTGACAAAAATGCATTTCAAAATGGTGAATGAAGCTTTGAACTGTGAAGACACATTGTGTCTGGCAGCTTTTGTGTTTTATCTGTATATTTTTAAATGCACCTGGTCTTTTTTTTTATTATTGTTTTACAAAAATATTTAAGTTACTCTGCTTATTCTTTTTCTTCTTGTCATTTTCTTTAAGCCTGTGATGCCTGTTATCAAATAGCATTGTTGTCAAATTTCTTGCTGCCTTGCCCTTCATTTTATTATTTTTTTCTCTTTTTCTTATCTTTTTTTTTTCTTATGTCTGGCCTACATTTTTATTTTGCAAATAAAAATGTTTTTACTCATGTTCTGATTTAGTAAACAAATGATAATTTGTTCTGATCTTCACTTCTACTTAGGCATCCACCATAGCATTTAATGGATTTGCGCAGGTAAGAAGTAAACAGATTTTAAGATAATTTTTTTTCTGTGCTATTAGGAAGGAATTAGGACTGGCTATACAAAATCAGGAAGTCTGTTCTACAGACAAGCTGCATAGCAATGTCATATCCAGACCTTGTCTGTTGTCAGAAATTCTTCTTACATGTTACTAGAAAGATTCTAATATTCCTAGGACTCTTGGCTTGACTTAATTTAACAGCAAAAAATCTGACTACCTTAGTATGAGTGCTTTTTCCTCCTAAAAGGGCTGGTCTAGCTTTTTTATTGTGCTCTTTTGTGAATTAGTTTTCTCACAACCCCAAAATCCTGTAAAGCATGGTTTCCTCAGTTTCACACAGTTTCAGTGACTTTGTCTGTAAATATATAGTGAGTTTTAATTTTTATTCATCTTTATTTTTAGTTAAGATATATTTTACTCTCAAAAGTTAAACCTAAGTTATTTATTTGCTGCTGTGCTGATGGTCAGACTGTGGTACGCATCGCAGAGATACAGCACATGAAGACACCATGTTAATGCTTTCAAATTACAAGGCTGTGTCAAGATCCCAAATTTCAGGTGGATAACCTGGGGCCTCATTATTTTCCAGCATTCTTTTAGAGACTGGCTCAACTACAGCACACTCTGTACACCAAATTTTAAAAGCACCCCAAAAGGCTCAGCTTATACAAGGATGGAAATGAGTTTTTCAGTGATGAACCATTCTGCTCCAAGACGTTTAGCTTAGTAAAGGATCCAGACAGAAGGGACAAAGCACAAGGCTACCACCTCTCCTAAATAAGGCAAAATGGTTGTCTGGAGGAAATAAATATTTGCTGCCCCCTCTGTTGTAGGAAAGTAATTTGGCCCAGCAATATTTTGCAAATTAATTGGTTCTGAGTGAGATGTTCGAAAACACCTCAATTTTTCTACTTTCTTAATGCAGGTAAAAATTTTGTATTTGTAATTATTGTAGTTATTGTATTTGTAATTATTGTAGTTATTATGTAAGTAAAAGTCCATGATCAAGAAGAAAGTACCTTAGAGCTGGTGTACTCTCCAGGCACAGCCATGTGTAGTCTGCCAAAAGGATTCAGAATTTCACAACTTAGAACTGCGTTGTACCTTAAACAAAGTCCTTGCAAATCACATGTATTTAATGAAGCATTTTTTACTGTCATTAGTCAGGTGAAAAATCTTCTTAGTTTAGAAAGATTGAATATATAATTGAAAAAGTAATGTCTTTAATATTAATAGTACTTAGATAATCTAATTAAGTATTTAAAATAATTATTAGCTAAGTTGTATTTGTCATCTTATTATATGTGAATGTACTTAATTATTTTACCTGAATAAACCAGTAAAAAATCAGGTCTTTGGACACCTGCAAATATCCTGTCTCAAATACTTTTGCATTGTTGTTTCTCATTTCTATATCTAGGATATCTCTGCATTTACAGTGCAATCAAATGAGAATGTGACAGAGCCTTTGGTAAGTGCTAGCTTTTGTTTACTTTTTAAATGCCTTGTCAAAAAGGGTACCATTTTTCCTTTGTGCAAAGATATTTTCACTTTTTTTGTGTTTTCCATCCTTTAAATCGCAACACCTTATGCAATTCTTCCACCTGGAAGAGCTAGTGGGTGATATCATTGTAGTTGTAAATCCATACTCACCAAATCAGTCTTTCACAAGGATAGTGCAGAGCAAATGGAAAGGAAACCAGAATATTCTAAGGTGTTTTTTAAAGGTGTAGTCAGTTTGTTCATTCATTGCATTTAAGAAATTACTAGAATGATTACTATGGTCCAGTGTACAGCAAGTAAGTGATAGTATGTGATGGCTGTTTAAATATCTCCAAAACTGCTGTAATTTTATCTACTCTCCACATATTACTAGTAGGCACAGTCTACTTCTAAGGGGTGGACAATGTTTTTGGAAGTGCTCGTACCTGTGCAGTTTCTTAGCTCCTGTTACAGTCTTTTCTTAGCCTGGAGTAAGGATGAGGATAGCAGCATTGCTGGGTGAGTGCAATAGCTACTTATTAGCAGCAGGGTGATCTTTAATGTTACTTAATGTGGTGTTTGTGTTCATTATGGTTACTGAATATTGTGAGAGTATTTTTGCTTGTAAGTGAAATGTGGTAACTCATCTGAAGTCTGCTTGTCAACAAGTGACTTGAAGCACCTCAATGCAATCTGCTTTATAACATGTTACTTGTGATTTTAAGCCTGAAAGAATCTTCCAGGATTAAACATCAGGAAACTCATTAGTCATTTTACCTGGGATAAATCTACTTTGTGTTTCTCATTTCAGTGCTATTTCTTCTTTATGAAATTCTCTAGAGCTGTCATTAATACATTGCACAGAGAGACTTCTGCACACTATGGTATATAATATACCATGAGTGAACGCTCCTTTATACGACGCCAAATCCTGAAGGTCTTGCATAGGCAAGCTTCACTGTACCTCATTCAAAATCAGCCTGCTTAAGGAATATATGAGGAAAGAACTGAGAGGCTATGGGGTTTTTTACCTGAAAAGTATCAGGAGGAGGAGATCTTAGTATCTTAAAGAATTCCATAGAAGCTGTCTCTTCATCACAGGAGAGACTGCATTCTAGCCAGATGCCTGTTATCAACTGCAAAGCAATTGCTTTTGAGCTTCATGTTATGCTGAGCAATTTGTTCATGGCAAATTAATATATTGGGGTTATTCTATCTGGTTGAGTCAGCCATCTTTATAAATGGAATATGCTGAGCACAGCTTGGAGCTCTCCCCTTTTAATGTGCACATATTTTCAGGGTGATGTCTCCACTGGAGATAGCACTTCTGCTGTGAGCTATTTTGCCACTAGACTGAACACGTTGCAGGGCTGTTGATATGTGATAGATCCTCTTGCTAAAAAGCAAGCTGAGGCCAGAATTTAAAAGAGTGGATATCCCAATAGTGGGTTGATAAATGGATACCTTTAAAGTGATTGAGAGCTCAAGAGAGAATGCATTTTAATAAGAAGCCAGGGATGATAGTTAGAATTCATTGCTAGAATTCAATCAGTGTTTGTCCTTGTGCATATAAAGACTGTTTGAGTCCCACTCTCTACTTATTGCTTCTTACTTTCACTGGAGGGGGGACTATACTGTCTGAGAACAGGCAGAACTAGGGAGTAGGAGGTAATTTTTAAAACTTGTATTTGAAGACCAGTGTTGGTACACATGGGAGCCAGTTTCAACTTCTGGCCTTGCCATCAGTTTCTGGAGCATTTTTGAGCAAACTAGATGCTTTTCCCCCACTTCCATTACCTCTCACTGTAACTCAGGAAGCTATGCTTTCTCTCCTTGTGAGGGAGGAATGTAGGAGTGGCTCATTTTACATATAGAATATTGAGGTTGGAAATGCCCCTTGCATGCTGTCTTTTACTGGGAGCAAAGCCTGGCAAGACTGAGTCTGAAGCAGCACTGTGCCAGGCAGAGTTCCCATTCTTCTCCTTCCTCCCCACTATCATATGCTTCTCAATACTTTTTCCACTATCTACTTATAAATCAATAACAAAAGTCTGAGGCTGAAGAAGCTCCACCTGGGGAACCTAAGGTTGAGGAAACCCCTGCTGCTGCTGTTGTGGAAAAGGAGGCCATCCCTGCTGAGCCTGCTGAGCCAGCAGAGCAGGCTGTGGTGAGTGATCTGTCCCCCATGCCACCTCCTGGGCCTCATCAGAGCCACCTTTCATCATGGTGAATGTGCCTGCTGCATTTCAGCCATCCGTTCCACTGCCACCCTCCATGGCTATTTTCCCCAGTGCCTGGCCATGTCACAGCATGCCTCTCCAGCACACATCCTCCTTTCAGGCCTGAAATGTCATTCCTCTTATGTTTAGCATTTTAGACTGAAGTTCAGCTGAGTGGTTGTGGTTTCACAGGTGGTTTGATTCCAGATGAACTTCAGAAGGGGAAAGAATTGATAACATTTTTAAATGACATTATTATCAGTTTTCTCATTTCATTTCAAGCACTAAGCCAATGTATATCTTGTATGGTCCTCACCAGAGCATGAAAATTGCAGAAAAAAGTTATTGTAATATAAGTAGCTACAAGGCTCATGGTTTTAGAAGCCAGTTTTGAGCCAGAAAAGGAATGCCAAACTCCAGTTTGGAGACTTTTTACATGTAAGCAGTCAGGAAATGAAAGAGTAGAAATTACAGAAAACAAAGCAGGGCATCCAAAATCACAACAAATTAAGAGGTGGTCTGAAATGGTAGGCATGGGGGTCCACTGCTGACTAGCATCCCTTTCTACAGAGGTATCTCAGCGTATATTCTTTTTTATCCAGCTGACGTTCCTCTTCTACATACTATTGTCAGAAGGTCTTGGTGGTGGATGATACCCATGGGCTAAGAAACCCTGGAGGAAAACTGCATCTGTTCTTGTAGTCTGACAGCTTTCATGCTTTCCTCAAGACAATAACATGTTCAAAGGCTCTAATGAGTGCTCGTTGCTGGTAGAATACACAGATTACTGCTGAAAAACTGGATGGAAAAGAGAGGTTGTTTTGTGGCTTAGTTCCTCTGCCACAGAAGCTGGTGGAAGATATATAGTTGTGGTCTTTGCATATCGAGCACTGTTTGGTGCCAGAAGTGTTCTTAGAAGACAAGGTTTAAGCTTGCTGAGCTGCACTTGGCCTTGGGGGAGACCCTGTGTGTCTTCAGCTGCCAAGCAGGGATGATGATATCCAACTGACCATACAATTAGGTGGTTTTCAGTAAGCACTGGATACACTGCCACAATTAGCAATATTAAGCTAATGGAGATGCAAGTTAGCTGAAGAAACTGGAAGTAGCTATAGATGCACCTATAAATGAGGCAGCAAAGAGCATGGATACATATCCACTTATCAGATAAAAAGCTACTGAGCTCTTCCTAACAGAGGAAAAGTAATTTATTGTGTGAGGAAAGGTGGGCAGTGCTAGGTGGACTGTTCTGGAGGACTTTAGGGGAAAGGGCAGATAATACCTGTCTCTGTCCAACCCTACCTATTCTCTGTGGACTTCTAGCAGCATTGCACCTATGGAGGGAAGCAGTCCAAGTGTATTCCCCAGAACTACGTTTAAGGCTTAATTCTGATTACACTTGCATGAACTTTAAGTATTTGTTTCTTATTTTTAATTCACTTTTGCTTGATTCCATGGTATACATTGGAGAAAATTATTTCAGGATCATCCCCTTCTAGTAACATAATTGAATGAAGAAGGCTTCATGGTCGGTGTAGACCCCCTTTTGTGGGTTTTCAGTTTATAACTTGTCAACTCTACAGTAAGGCAAAGAATGAAATTACCTATCTGAGGCACATTGTTTTGTCAAACTGTTGTGCAGAGTGCCTCATGTAAATGTGATGATTTGGAATAAAGAAAGAGGCAGGAAAGGTGGAGAGAGAAGGGATGGGAAATCAGTCATTGATCTGGAGCATTTATCTTCCCATGAGTGAATGGCAGGATATAATGTGGAAGAATAGATATTAATGGAGCTGAACACGTGGTGGTTTTATTTTGAAGAAAAAAAATGTAAAGAAAGTTCCCCATTTTTCTAAAAGGAAACCAGTTCCTTTTTGTCTTGCACTAAGAAAAAGCCATGCTCTGAAGCCTGTTGCACACCTTAAGTACTAATTAAATGGGCTGTGGCTGCAGCACCATGCATTTTCTTGTTGGCTGGCATGACCTTTTGAGATGATCCATTTTGCTGCTGAGGAGTTCTGTGTTCAGGGATCTGCTGTCAGCTGCTCTGGCTGAGTCAGGACTGCAGATCTGTTGGGAGAGAGGCAGAGAGAAACAGTACAAGAGACAGACAATTTAAGAGCAATCCAAAAGGAAGAATGTAGGCATTAAATATAAATTAAACAATTTTTATTAGGTTTGTTCTTGGTGTTTTGTTGCTTATTCAAAATTAAGTTGTTCTTATTAATTTGGGAAAAAAAGCTAAAATGTTGATTTTAAAAATGCCTGAAATTGAGTGACTGCATTTGGCTCTGAGAAGGGTTTACCAGGACTTGCAAAGAAGAGTTTTGAAAATCAGGATTAATTACAAATATATTCAGAGCTAAGGAAGAGTATACTGAATTGCAAAATTTGAAAACGTTATTTCTCGGCAGCAATTCTCCATTCGTTTCCTTTATGAGTGACAGTTTCCTTTAAAAGTAGAGTTGTAAAACATTAATAGATACTGCCTCATTGGGAATCTTTTATCGAGTTTAGTTGCTTCCAGTTTAATTTTTCTGTGGTAAGTTTCCTGTCACATCCCATTAATCCAGAAAATTTATGGCATGGATTCTTCATTGTAGGAGCTTCATAGTAAATTTTATGGTAGGGTGTTCATTTAAATTGTGGAGAGAATAGTCCATAGGGTAGGGTACCATGAGCCTCTCAGAGCATTTTGGATTCAGTTACTTGCTCTTTTATAGTCTGCCCAATCAAGATTGCCAAAACTTCATTAGAAGAGCTTGTCAGAACTGTTGCCTCAGATCTCATTATGTATTTTTGTCTTGGTCCTTCAGGTCTCAAATGCCATAGAACAAATAAAGTTTTTATTAGTAGCTGTCAATTGTAGGTCCTTTTTGGGGATGGGATAAAATGTCTGGTAATGAATGGGACAGGATGACCATGTGTGCCAACAGAAAAAAGTCAACTATGGTAAAAAGTTTGTGCATGGAATTCTGCATACAGAAAGAGTTGTTCGCTTGTTTCTATAGCATCCCCAAAGGCAGCTGTAAATCCAAAGCACAGTCTAAAGGATATCATGTATTAACTACTGGCTTGTTTATTTTTCAAATAATACTACTGCTCTCACAACATCAATTTTTCACATTCAAGCAAAGATGACATGAGGACATCATAATAAAGTGAACGCTTATGAAATGTTATTTCTCTTTCTTCTTTTCCTACATGTGTGACATAGCAGTTGGAGTTCAGAGCATTGCTTGGAGATCAGCTTCTTTCCTTCCACTGCACTTATTAATTTGGAAAGAGCTTCTCAGCACTTTGGGTCTGATGCCTGCCTGGATTCTGATGTTCTCCCAGTAAAGCAGTCAGACACAGCTAAATACTGTGGTTTTCAAAGCTGTGTATAAGCATACATGAACCTACCTCCTGATAAGCATTTTGCAGACACTGAGCAAGTACAGTAGAGGCCAGGAAACAGCCTGCAGCTTCAAGAGTATCTAATTATTGTTGAATCCCACTGTAGGTACAATTCACAGTGCCCCAATGGTGGAGCATGTAGTTTGGGAGAGCAATGCAGTGGTTAGATATAGAAGAGTGGTCAGCTTTGTCCGGATTCGGAGTGTGAAGCTAAGTGTAGGTGCAAAATTGGAGCATAAGGCCATTAAAAATACATGGCTCTCATATACAGGAGAGAATTGATGTAGAATAGTGTCATTCTGTTGAAGTCTACAGAAGCAGATTTTTCAGTGATCCTTTTTCTTAGGCTTTCATGCTCTAAAAATGCTACCATACCTCTCTTCTCAAACTCCACTATCCACAAAACCCCAACTTCCAACTAATCAGAAAAGCAAAATGCTACTAAATTGACTAGTATGCAGTAGTCAAATTAGCTCTGGAAAAGCCCAAACTTTGGGAAGCAACAGAAGCTCTCCTTATTTTCACCTTTTCAACCAAAACTGTGCTTTCAGTTAACTTGGAAAATTATTCTCATTTAAAAACATGTATATGTATTTATTATGTCCTTCTGTGTAGATATCCAAAGCTGGGTTGATGGGATTTTTACCAGAGAATATTGCCAGGGAATTATTAAGAAAATTGAAAAGGCTGACACATGACTGAATTTGAAGTGCAAGAGATAATTCCTGAAGGCAAATTGTAAATACAGCTGATGGCAGAAATTCAGCACTTTTTAATAGTACAAGTAGGGAAATCATCTGTGTACTGATGTGCAGTTGGACATAAAGCTTGTATGGGCAACAGTACATCTCTGCTCTACGAAAACATGAGATTTCTCTGGGAGGTTGCATGCATGCGTGCATCACTAGAGTAAAAAATATTTTTATTTTGCTTTTGATATTTGGTTTTTTTCTATTTAAGACCCTCTATGGGGTGAAACTATAAAATTGAAGACTGCGTGGCAGAGGTTTGGCAACTGAAAAAAAAAAAAAGAATTAATCACTTTTAAAAGGTTATATAACACTGCAAATTTAACAGTGATAAGTCTGTAAGAGGTTTCTATGGCAACACCACTATCAGCAACTGCTGTGCCCTGGCATCTGGGCATGTTTTGGGCTTTTGAGTGACTGCAAGCAATACTAGAAGATTAAAGCAGAAAAAAAATGAGTGGTATGAAATTTGCATGTAACTCAGCACCCTTTTATTAAAAAAGAAACATGCAACCATTTCAGCTGAAACTTTAAGATGTTTTGGCATGACAGTTTTGTGAGTGTGAAGGCAGGTAGCTGGAGCCTGAGTACTTGAGGTTTCCTAATTTCTGATTGCCAAAGCAGACAGTTCAATATACTGTGCCCCCAAGTATGTTTGCAGAACTTCTCTTCACCCTTACAGATCTTTACAAAAATCTGACCTGACTATGTTTGCAAAGCAGCCTCAAAATTCATTAGCAAAGTTGACTTCCATAGCAGGGCTTTGACTTGTTTTTACTTAGCAGAGCATCTTTAGGAATAGCTTGTGTCTGCAGAGTCAAACCTGAACGGATAAAAAAGCACTTCCAACTGTTCCAAACCAAGCCTGAATTTTGGAGATTCTGGCTGCTGACCTTCTGTGGAAAAGCAGGAAGTGCCGGTAACAAGTAACAAGTACTATTTGGGAGGAGCTTGTTACCCTTCAGTACTTTCAATCTTTTGTACATTTAAATGGGTGTCAGATTTGGAAAATCACTGATGTCTAATTTTTTAAATGCCAGGAACCTGCTGCACGTACCACTGAATATGGATCTGAAGTAGGGTGATTCTGTAAAAAAAAAAATAATGAACTTTGTGATCCACCTCTTTTGAATAGCCCCTTTAAATGAGTTGTAGTCCAACATGAGTGGAAGGAGTATTTTACAAAGTTTACCCTGAAACTGTGGTGAGTTACAGGAGCAGCAGCAGGTGATAATGGAAACAATTTGAGTTATGGGTGGGAGAAATTTCAGCTTGGTGGAAACTGCAAGGTTACTTACTAAACAGTTCTTCAAAGCTGGTGCTGTTATGAGAATACTGGTAGTAAAAGTAAATAAAATTGTCCTTAAAACTTATAGTGTGATGATGATTACATATTTTAAAGTTTTATTTGTTTGGCATATAACTACTTCTATTTCCCATTATATGTGGCAGAATCTTTCTGCTTGCTATATACTATCTCATTTAGCCATTCATTTCATTGCATCCCGTACATGGCATGCTTCCACTAGCTTGACTAATACCAATTTCTGGTAGCCATTGCCTCAGCATGAGTAAGGTGATGACCATATTTCTTCTTTATACAGGAAAGTGTCGAGGCAGGGGATAAGGAGACAACTGGAGTGGCTGAGAAGGAAAGTGAGGTACATATGAATAGCCTCAAGAGTGTTGTTGTGCTTTAATATCTTCAAGAGAACTGTGACCAAAAAAATTGTCTTTTGCATGTCATCAGTAGGCAGCCCAATAGGATGTAACTGCGACCAAGCTATGATACCTAAGTCTAACACTGCACAGATATGTCTGTGTCAATGGCATATATTCCAACAGATCACCTCTCATTCAATGCAGGATTTATCTTAGAAACTGCCTGTTGCAGCAGAATAGAGTGATAAATATTTCAGGGCAGCAAACAAAGCAACTCTGTGGATGAAGGAGGTATAATGCTGTTCCTACTGACATTTGGAAATATGGTGCATAGATTCCCAGTAGCTTTTACAATTTCTATGGATTTATTTGCCTAGCCTTTTCGTAAACTTCTTTATAAAAGGAAAATAAACCCCCCTATGATTAATCATTTCTCTTTCCTAGCACAATGTGCCCTGAGCTAAAACAGATACTTGAGAAAAATCATATTACAAGTTGCTTTGCTAAAGCACAATCTGGTATCAAGTTAGATACAGTTAAAATCAAATTACAAAGCAAATGAAAAGCTCAATGTCGTACTTTAAGCTGTGCATATGTGGACTTGAATGATTACATTTTGCTTATATTTCTTCAGGGGTGATAAAACTACTTACTCTGAATCCTTGTATACTAAAGTGAAACTACCATGTGTTCAAATGTTCTCAGAGAGCAGCACAAGAGGAATGGCAGCATATTAAATTCAGGGATAGAAGTAGGGACTGGGAAATAACTCCTAGTTATTAATCACTCTGGATTTGTATCATAAGATGCTGGAAACCTGCTTTTTTGTTGTTATTCATTTTGGTGCCATGATATATACAAAAAAATTGTGAACTGGTCTGTTCACTGGTTTCAGAACTTGCGAAGTTCAGCTGTCCAAGCTTAGATTTGTTATCCTGCTGTAAAACATCACTAGGTCTGCTAGAGCCGAGGAAAACATTTGTAGCTGTGGGATATATCAGTGTCACTAGGAAGTGAATTTGGGACTCACTGGTGCTGTATTCCTCACCAACACTGCCACATCCACATAGAAACCAGTGGAATTGCATAGCAAGAAAGTCCAGAGTGGGAGTGGTAAATCAAGCCCAGTTTGGTGACAACACAGTGCAAGAGAGTGTTGTGTTGCACTTCTAGCATTGCCTTGTCAATCCCAGCCTTGTCAATCTGGTTCAAGAAGAAATATGCAAGAAATGCCACAGTGTTCTGCTAGCACCAAGGCTAAGTCTTTGAAATCTTTTCCCTTTATTCTAATACTACTTGTTCTTATAAAGTTGAGGTCTCTTATCTGAGAGTGAATTTGCCCGTGTGTTCTGTTTAAAATAGCTGTTTAAAACAGTATTACTGTATGCAGAAGAGCTGCCATAAGAGATCAAGTTATTTGCTAAGCCAATGTTTGACTGTCAGTGGAATGTGGTCCCTTCGTTACTCTGTTTCATAGCAAATTCTTCAGTACTATCCCAAAATCTTCCAAGACTTTGCAATTGATGCATTCCCTAAAGCATGATGATTGGTTCCTCTTGCCATTAGCTAGCTTAGCTGTGATTATGACCAACTGTCATAAAAATTACACATTCCTGTTCTAAATCCAGCCATGGGGCAAGAAATTCAGCTCTGGAAGACCAGTGTAGCTCAGGCAGATCCTCTGGCAGACCCCAGCGGCAGGTCTGGTACCCCTTCTTCTCCTCTTCCTGGGCTCCTTCTCGCTACTGCTGAATCTGTGGCACTGTGTTGAGCTGTCAGCAATGTTAATGAGACTACAACCCTGTGGATGAGCTGCATCCAGGCTAAAGAAGAATTCACGTCTGTGCGATTTAAATAGTCAGGTGGTTCTATCATACCCCTCCTTATACTGGAATTATCCATTCTTTCTCCCTTATATGCTTGGTGTAATGGGACAGCTTTCCAAATTTCAATAATACCACTAGAGGTAGCTAATTTGGATTACTATTAGACTGCCTAATGTTACTTATGACCTATATAAAAGAGATTTATAGGATTGGTTTTCAATATTGTCTTAGTTTGAAAGACAGATACCCGCCAAGGAAGGTGGGAACCTTCCTGGGAGGGGAGAAATTACCCCTTCCCCCGAATTACTGTACCTCTGGAAATCATGAGGCTTTCTGAGCACAAATGTGGGAAAAGGAATAACAGTTCTTTACTAAAGGTGTATCTATGACGCAGCAGAACAAACAATAACAATAACAACAATAGGAACCCGTAACGAAACTTTTCCCGCGTGTCACGTGGTTTTCCCTGTGGTGTAGTTGCAACCACACTCGACAGGGGGCGCTGATGAGGCAGGGAGGCTGCAGTACCTCACGCACAGCTGCAGGGGGCGCTGATGAGGCAGGGAGGCTGCAGTACCTCACGCACAGCTGCAGGGGGCGCTGATGAGGCAGGGAGGCTGCAGTACCTCACGCACAGCTGCAGGGGGCGCTGATGAGGCAGGGAGGCTGCAGTACCTCACGCACAGCTGCAGGGGGCGCTGATGAGGCAGGGAGGCTGCAGTACCTCACGCACAGCTGCAGGGGGCGCTGATGAGGCAGGGAGGCTGCAGTACCTCACGCACAGCTGCAGGGGGCGCTGATGAGGCAGGGAGGCTGCAGTACCTCACGCACAGCTGCAGGGGGCGCTGATGAGGCAGGGAGGCTGCAGTACCTCACGCACAGCTGCAGGGGGCGCTGGTGAGGCAGGCGCGGCAGAGGGACTGTAACGAGTCCCCCACGGTGCAGGGGGCGTTCCAGTGGCTGTCCCGGAAATGGGGGC
>WBMZ01008404.1:0-16762 GCA_013400975.1 Atrichornis clamosus
CCGGCGGCGCCATCTGGCGAGCGAGCGCGCGAACGAGCGAGCGGCCGCAGCGGCGCGCGCGGGCCCCGCGGCGAGCAGCGTGCGCCCGGGGGGTTGCTGGCCCTGGCCGAGCCAAAGGCGGCACCTCAGCCTTGACGCGGATTTTGGCTCTGCAGGCGTCAGCTCCCTCAGCTCGAGGTGTGCAGGACGCGTCCCGGAACAGGCGCGCTGCGCTGCCCCGTGCGCTGATCCCAGCAGGACGGGTGAGGCCCTGGAAGGCAGGGCCTGGGCCCTGGGCTGCCATGAGGATGAGAGGGAACGCGTTCAGACTCATCGATTTTTTAAATGACAAATAAGATAATGTCCTCGTCTCTCTTAAGCTAAAAGTGTATATTTTTCTATCTTAAGGTTGTATACACAACTTTTTTCTTGTTTGACTTGTGAGGCATAACTAATAAAGTGATTATGATTTTCTTCAGTTTCTCTTTTGTTTCTATATTTTTTTTTTCCCCTTCTCACAAGTCTTACAGGAACTCTGCAGTGTTCCGGGTAAGCATTTGCCATCATATGCAACATTAGGGACAGTTTGAACAATATTAGCAACAGAGAGGATGTGTGGGTGATTCACTGGTGGTTCTGATAATCAGTTCATTACACAGCAAATCAAAAACTGTGCCTGCATCTCTCTTGCTAATAAAGGGATAATTATGTGTGTTTTTCTCACAGAAGCATTATCAAGATCATGTAATTGCTTTTAAATCTTAATACTGAAAGTCTACAAAAATGCAAAGAACATTAGCTTATTATCATTAGAGACACAGAACTGACAGGAATTCTCCTGGCTCAATTTCAGAAACTTGTTTACACACCAGACTTGCCCCTCTTGGGGATATAAATATGGTCACTTTTATTTCCAACTTTCTTGTCTTAATGTCAGGATGAAAACACTTTACTGCATCACTAGTCTTTCTGTAAATGTCCATTTGTTGTATTCCAGTAAATGTCCATTGTGTTGTTTTTATGGGGTTTTTTCAGACTTTGATGAGGTACATTTATTTCTTTACAGATTTTTGAGGAAGTGAGATGGAGTTGCAATTAGGAGCAATATGGCTTTGACACATCAGAAAGCATCAGTGTAATTGCTAAAAGTACTTCTGTTTTTGTTGTCTGATTAAACTGCTCACTAAGATGCTATTCACTACAACAGATTGAGAGACTTCAAATGAAGAAAGAAGTAAAGACTTCAGTTATCTGTATATGGAATTATATTTATCAGGTAGGTGTGTACTCAGGTAGACAGCACATGTACATCACTGCTTTTTGAAGCAAAAACCCACAACAAAAGATTAATTCATCCCAAGAACACAAGGCCCTGCTAGTGTTATGCTGTGTAAAAGTCACTGTAACACTAATTACTTCTTCTCAAATTTTACATCTGTTAAGAGAAAATTTAAAAAATAATGCTAGAAGTTGTTCTGAAAGAAGTAGAAATTGCTGTTTGCTCTATTACATAGCCTGTTCTTGAAAACATTTCCAATGCCAAAGGAATGGCAAGTCACAAATACCACGCTGGTCTCCAAAGCAGGCCTTACGTTTCCTGCATCCTTTAAGACAGCCAATCTAATTTTCTGTAGAGTGGACTGGCAAAAACAGTAATGAGGAAAGAATTAGGAGATACGTATGATAGTTTATAGAAGAGTAAATGTGGGGTTTGTATTGGAAAATCAGGCCTAACAACTTTACTAAAATGATCCAATAAACATGTGGAGAATATAGATTGTGTGCTATTCAAAAAGCCCTGAGTCACTTGGAGGAAAGAGGTAATTATGGTGTTTACTGATTACTCAAATGTATTCATGGTTGTCAAAACTAGAGCTTGAGTATGGATACCTGCAGAAGATTCTTCCTCTGCTAAGCTATGAGAGAATAAAATGGAAACTAAATTTAGTGCTATGAAAGTCAAATACATATAAAATACATATGCAGTGACAGTTAACGTTAGCAATAGCGTTACAGGATTACTGGATGGGATGCACTAGGAGTTTTCCGTTGTAAGACAAGGTGATTAAGGATAAATGTTATGAAGGCATACAAAATCATGAGGTTTTTAATTGCTGTAGGATGGGCTAATGTCAAAAATGGATTTGCCATGTTTCTGGAGAATTGGTTGACAGGTTTTTGAACACTGTCACCCAATGTGACCAAGCACTGGCTCAGGAGGTTTCTAAACCTTTAATTCAAATAAAACAGGGAATTAAGAAGGAATTAAGCAAGGAAGAATCATTCATTATATGCTTATTTGTGCACTCCTGTAAGTGTTCATTATTAGACTCTGTAAGAGAGAAAGCAACTTAATAGATGGACTTCTCATTTGAGGGACTGTAGTACTGCTTGTTGTGCTAATTCTGGTTATTAGTGGCAAAGCTGAAAAGAAGTGAGCTTCACTCAGTTAAAAAATAAGCTTCAAAATCTTGAGTATCAAATATGACTCTATGACATATCTTAAATAAACATCAGATGCTTGAAATATTTCTAAAAAGTCCATGACTCTCAGCTACTGCCTGTGTACTCTGTGATTTTTGGAAATAAATTGTTTCAGTAACAGACTGTGTCTTCATCACTGCTTTCACAAAAGCAGGTGTAGTGTCCTTTTAGAGATGTGAAAGGATTAAATACCTTACCTGAGTATCTCAGAGGGCTGTGAAATTTACTTCTCTCTCTTACATGTGTCCACTGGGGTGATTCCTTTAAAGTGTTTCTTTAAAATACTCAGCTAACTTTCCTTTGTCAGGAGTTCTGACCGTTAATAACAATGTTTAACTTTGTCTTGAAAAAGAAAATGTATGTTTTCATAAGACATTGCAAGTGTATTCTACTACAGAAAATATACATTCAAGTACTATGCTTGCTTACATAATGGTTTTTCAGCATTTGAAAACAAACCTGAAATATGACCTGTTTATTTGTATGGAATCATTCATGGAGATAGATTTTACTAACAGACATTTTCTGTTACACTAAAAGCCACATATGTACTTCATCATGCTTCCAGCTCTCTTTACTAAGAGATTATATTGAGGACTTCCATACTAGTGCTTTAATAGGAGCTCAGAATGAGTAGAAATCCGCATGTTGATATTCTGAAAACCTTGAGTGTTTTGCTTGATCTAGTGCTCATTTTGGGGTGGTTGGATCTAGATGATCTTTAAGGTCCCTTGTAGCCCAAAACATTCTATGATTCTCTGATTCCACTTATTATACTTTTCCATTGATTCAGATGCTTAGCCAGTATGTAGGACTACGCCAATATTCAAATACATATTTATAAAACACGAGTGATTAATAGATTACAGGGTCAGAAAACAACATGATAATTACCTTCTTGAATCAAAGACCAGATTGTTAGACTTAGATCTGAGTCAATTTGTGTCAAGCTATTCTTCTACCATGTCTTTCGATTATTTTACAAAGAGATTACATATTTTTCCACTACCATCAATGCAGAAACAAACATTAAAATCTCCCTGCTTTGTTTTTGTAACATCTGCTTTGTTTCAGAAATATGCTGTCTTATTTCCAGCAAGATTTCCTTTATGAGCCTTTTATTCCTTCTCACTTACATTAAAAATATCCTTTAATCTTGCTTTGCGACGAACTAATGAACATTCAGCACTGTCATTATCAGTGCACCATGCTGGAAATACTTTGTCCCTCAAATCTTAGGATACTTAGAATGCCAGTTACTTAACGTATAAAGACCTAGGATAGGGCAACTAATAATGCTTTTCAGAATAGCAGCCTTCTAACCAGCATCCATTCAACCACCTTATCACTTTTTCAGAGATGTGTGCCTTCTGGACACCCTCATATTCATTAAAATGTAACTTGACTTTTAGTCAGTTTAAAATCAAAAATGTGAAGTTTCTTTATTTTACAGCAAATGATTTTTTTATCACCTTTAGCGAAACCAGTTTAAATAACACTTTCAAAACTGAAATAAAAGTGCTACGTGTAAACAACTCTGTAGCCATGTACAGCTGCTTCTGAGAAATTTATTTGAAACTTACTGCTGCTAAAAATGTAAGCTGGGCTTATTACACCTAATGCAAACTGGATTTATTTATTTTTGCTCCTGTGTAGGCTCTGCTCGCTCTGGTCAAGTGCTCTGTGCTTCACATCATGCAATAACTGTCAGGATTGGAGCCTTATAGAAATAGATAGATGAGGTGTATTGGTTGATTCAAGTCCAATAATTTGTGAGCATCTAGCTGACGTACTTTCTTTACTTGAGAAAATATATCAGGGATTTTGAGACATCTTTTGTGATGGATTTTGCATGGCAAATATCAGTCACAATCAGTGAGTTATTTTCTGTATTTAAATTGGTTTTGGAATGGCATATATTACACTTTCGCAAATAATTTTATCAGGGAAATTTGTTACAATCTTATAAATTCAGCAAAGGTTTCAGTAATTCTATCCTGTGTGCATGTCCCACAATTTGTTATTAAAACAAACATTGTTAAAAATTTGTGATAACTAACTATGATGATTTATTTCACTGATGAATAACTTATGGGCAAAGAAATGCTTTCAAATCATACAGTTTAAATCACTTACTATCTAGTTGTACAATTTTATTTTTATTAGAAGGGCTTTTTTAATATTAGACATTAATCCAGGACTTTTTATTAAAAAATTAAGAAAGTAATCTAGAATTATTGCCATTGTGCAAAGTTTTTGGAGCAGTATTTGGTATGTTCAGTAATTTTACTTTTTTTATCTTTAGTTTATGCTCGTAGTAGATAAGTTATGGACAATTGAAAGTGCCATCTTTTTAAGCATAAAAATGTAGAGCTAGTTCTCTAAAATGTGATGAATCAGAGAAAAATACAAATAATATAGAGCTCTAGATGATAAACTTCTCTTGTGGTCATTTGCTTTCCCTGTTCAAAAAGACATGAATTTAAATCTGAGTTGTGTCTTCAGTATAGTACTTTACTGCTGCATAGGGAGTAAGAAACAATCTGGAAATAAGGGAAATTTGCAGTCTGTTAATTTTCTTTGATATTTTCTACTAGTCTGGATTTTTATGGCAATGTTGCAAATCACATAGCCGACAATGAACTGCAGAATTGCTGCAAGTTTGAGTCATGAATATTCAGTGGCTCAATTAGCAAATTAAAAATGAAAGCTTGGTAGGTCTTAGTGAGAGTGTTGCAGCTGTCTTCCATATTTTTACAATAATATGTAATCAAAATAATGAATTCTTTGTCTTGATAATATTTTTTTATTATGCTGTTGTGATCCTTCATATTTCATATATGGTCCTCTGCAATACATGATTTAAGAGCTCCATTATTATCAAATTAAATGGATTCTTTACGAAACTAATCACTTAGAAGGTGTTTTACTTATCAGTTTAAGATTCTCAGCCTTGGGCAATATCTTGCATGAGTTCACAATCTGAGTTATAGCTAAGGCTAGATACTGAAATTCAAAACCACTTACTTGATAGGAATATTTAAATAAAACACCATGGAACATGTTCAGGTGCTCAAGTGTTCTCTTCAGTTTCTGGTGGTTGAATAAGGCCAGATTCTTGTTTGAGCTGATGGAAGTGTGTGCTATTACCTGGCAGTCTAGGTTATAGACACTGTAAGAGGACCATCAGACTTAAAAACACAAATGGCCATTTTCTGGATGAATGGAACCTTAAAAATGTCATCAATGATGACCCCTGTGCATCTCCATCAAACAACAGAGTGTTTTCTCCTAGAGATGATTGGGAACAGCAGTACTGTGAAGGAAACTATTGGCCAACATCTTTTTACAGGCAAAGACTGTGTTTTAGGCAGGCTAACAGAACAAAGGCTGGCTGTGTTGATGTGTACACTCGAAGGCCTTCAGGCAGTGTTACCTCGTACTGGTAGCATGCCCACTGTTCCAGTGTGTAGTAGTGCACTTACCGTGACACTTGTGCAATCCCTGTGACAGGGCACGGCTGCTCTCGTGTGCGGCCCTGCTCCCGCGGCTGTGAACATCAGTGCAGCCATCCCATCTCTCCTGAACAGCTCCTGAATTCATGCTGACAAGTAAGAAAATACAACCTGAGTCTACAAAGGGAGTGAGTATATTTATCTAGTCTTCTCTCACGCTGGCTCTCTCCAGAGCAGCTCCTTACTGAGCAGTGTTAATTGTGGAACTAATGTAGTGGATATATTACCCTGGCAGCCCTAGCCAACAGAATCATCCAGGACTGACAAGGTAGGACGTGTCTATACGTATGTCCACTATTTCCTAGTTTAGGTAGTTTCTGTTTAGGTGCAGACCCAGACGTCTTGCAGAATATTAGACTAATCTTAACTGAAGAAGCCTTTTTGTGTTCTTCATGCATCAACAGCCCTAAACTCCCTTGGTTGGTGACTCCCTTATTTGTGGAGCATTTCTCAACCCTTTGTCAGCATGAGACATGCTGTGTCACTATGTTATAAATAAATGCTCTTATACATTATTCTAGTATAGTATGTTATTGGTGTGCTAATAGCAGCTGGAAGAAGTCACTACAAAAAACGAAGACAATATATTCATGTTTCCCATTAATCACTACATAGATTGCTTTACATTTTTTTTGCTTTTAGACTAATGGTGTTTCCAGCTGATTTATGTGTTGAAAATGGGCTATATTGCTAAAAAAGTGAGAAGAAAACAAAAGCAAACTCTATCTGTGTTTATATGAAGCTAGCTGAAATGTGAAATACAATAATATAAAAGGAAAATTACATATTTGTAATCAGCTTGAAAGTAAGTAGTTTAACTTAATAGTTTCAATTTGGGAACATGATATCTTCTTAGGTGCACCAAGGATTGCATTTAGCTTGCAGTTTAGTGATGGCAAGTTGAACATGAGTCAGCAGTGCCCTGGCAGCCAGGAGGGCCAGCTGTGTCCTGGGGGGAATCAGGCACAGCATCGCCAGCCGGGCAAGGGAGGTGGCTCACAGAGAATGTTCCCCAAGACATGAAGAAAATGGTGAAAAACAAGATTTTTTTCAGGAATACAGGATGTATTGTTCATGTGCAACTCTGGTAAATCCAAGCAACATTTATTTGCAGTTTGAGTAAATTACTTGAAAATGCTTAACTAGTCACCATGTAAATCCATAGTTAGAGCTTACTCCCATGTCAGCAGCAAGACTTTTAACTTCAGATTACAATGCTGTGAGACACGACTGTTGGAAAGAAAGGTATCTTTTTTCTTGCCCTCAGCTTCACTAGCCATAAACTTTAGTGTACATCATGCTATATTTATCTACCACCTCCCCACCTGAGCACACATTTTTGTTGTGGTGATTTTTAGAGGCAGGTACCTCACAGAACACATGGGAGAAGGGTGAAAAGTGTTGCAGATTACTGACATCAATACCAATCTTAAAATGACCTACAAAACAATATGATTCCAGGAACTGTGTTATATTAAGGTGGTAAGCTAAATCAAATGCCTGCTATTGGTACTTGCTTAGAAATACAGGAGGAAAAGAAAGGGTTCTGCTAGTTCTGCTAAAAATACCCACTTAAGTACATTCAATTTCAGCTATGTAGAGTGTAGGGTACTACTCACATTTTGAGTATTGTTTGAAATGGGAAGGACATGGAGTTTGAATTGATACAAAGGCAACTAAAATTATTTAGAGACAGAACAACTCTCTTACGAGAAACTAGAAGTAAAATACCTAAATCTGGACTAGAAAAAACTGATGAGAAATATTGGTAATGATTACAAAATCATGATGGTTGTGGATAAAATGGATACAGAACTGTTATTGATTGAATTTTACAGTGTACTAATTGAAAGTTAAGAGGAAATTGATTTTAAAGGGATGAAAGAAAATCCTATTTTACACACTAGGTAGGGAATTTCAAAAATCTTTTAGCACAGGATCTTATGAAGGCAGTGTAAGGAGGGATTAGCTAAATATGTGGAAAACATTTATAAGCATATACTAAAGGCAGCAATCGTGGGTTTGCCCTCTAACAGCTAATTCTAATGACTGCACATGCTGGGGATATGAGGGGAATGGACCCCAGACAGTGTCAGGTTTACACACGCTAGCTAAATAGCATTTTCTGTTGTTGTGATAGAATGCTAAGCAAGGTAAAACAATTCCCAGAGCCAGTAGAGCATTTCTTAGCCTTTATGGTCCTCTGCTCTGGATTATTCCTTTAATTTAACTTTCCATCCTTCTTTTCATTAGGTTTGCCTCATAGTTGCCAGTCAAAAAATAATTAAAGATACTGAGGCTTATTCAACAAAATAAAATTGACAAAAGCCATGGACTTTTGAAAGGTTTTCAACAAAACCATGGATCTTTTGATAATACATGGAAAGAAAAAAACATGCCTCATAACTTGTGAATATGGCTAAATTACTGATGAGCCTAAGCTAAGGTTTGTGCTGGAAAAATTAAAAAATGTTTCATTTTTAAGGTACTGTTAAGATTCTGTGACAGGCATCACATAGTTGTCTATGCCTTTTATTAGCTAAATGCATATGTAGTTGAATGTGTACCCATTTGAGGGTGTGTTTTCAAAGACGTATTACGTCACAATAATGTAATTGGGCTACGCTGCAGTGCAAGTTGCATCTTCCCAGATAATAGGTTTATTATTGCTGGGAGTATGGTATGTAGGAATAGCACTTTCTGCTGAGATGTACAGATGGATGGACGGATTTAAAAAAAAAAGAGTAAGAAAAAGAGAAATGCTGGAAACAAACTGTACTGGAGAAGGATATGAATTCATAGACTGTTGGATCTTCTGTTCTTACTGCCCCCTCATTTATAACATTCATTGAGAGATGACATTTAAAAAGATATTAACATTAATGTCATGCATATTGCAGCATGTTTAATTGATTCAAAATATCTCTTGAAGTAAGTCATTCTACTTTACCAAACAAATTTGAGAATGCATTTCTTCTATATATCATATACCATCTTTGATAATCATTTCTTTTCTTTGACAATTTAAGTCATACCGAAAAATTCACATTCTTTTGCTGCCAAGTAAACTTCATTGCAAGTTGGAGGAATAAACAAAAGCAATCTGGCATATGCACTTAAACATCTATCTCTAAAACTAATCATTCACCAGCTTAGTAAGAAATAAAGATGCTTGGAAACTGTTCCACACAGCAGAGGGCAGCAGTAGTGAAATGGTGTAGCAAAGAGGTGATTGCAGCATGTCGACTTTTATCATCTTTAATGTAGTGTAGCTCAAACAGTAAAAATAAAAACTATTAAAAGAAAACAGAGTTATAGTCTTTATTTCTGTCTTCTTGATGATGTTTGTGTCAGCATCTATTGTCACTAATAAGAGAAAATTATTCTCATACGTAATTTCTAAATTCAGGGCTAGAATTACTGTGGTTTTCACTTCATAAAAAGATCACTGAATATTCTATGCTGTTAAATTTGTATTTTTCTTTGAACAAATGAAATAAAATCTGGTTCTGAACTAGCAAATGGACTTTTTTTCCTGAGATCATAAATTGCTGCTTCTAAAGATGCATTTTTTTAGGGATTGCTTCAGTAGATTCTAGTGGTCAACATCCTGTTATACTGCCTCTCAATCAGTGAATTCTTTTTCATTAATATAAAAAGTATTGGAAAACCTTTATAAATTAAACAAATACCAGATGCAATGAAGGTGATTGTGGCCAATGGTTTTGGATCTTTTCGTTGGATTCTTCATTTTTAACAGCGTGGTTTATGGTTTTCATAACATTTCTTTTAGTTTATTTCACATCTACAGCTGAGTCTTATGTCTGCAGCTTTTCTGCATGCAGGTACTAGTAGAATGCTTATTCTAGCCTTTCTTTTGCACAAAACTTGCAGAAATCTATGAGATTTTTGCTTCTCTGATATATTTAGAAGTGGTAAAATTGTTAATAACTTACTGGGGTGGAAGGAGTGTGGGAATTCATACAGGGACACAAATGAATTTAACTGGCAAAATGTAATTAATAGTACAGATGTCTATGACAAAGGCAATCTCCAGGTTTTTCTGGCTGTTAAAGAAGTTATCATAAATATAATTACAGAGGCTACAGTGCAATTCCTCTCATCCAAAAGTTTGTTGTGGAATAGGCCTGACAAACTGCCTCCTAAAATGCCTCAGTCTCCAATGACTGTGCAGGAATCCTAGGGTGGCTGGTCCAGAACCTTCCACATACTCACACCGATCTTATCAGTTTAAGCCTCACTTACTCAGGAGATCATACTGAAAAAAAAAGAAAAAAAGCCAATCCTCTTTAAATGAAGGGGAAAAATGAAAATAAAAGAAAGACAAAAGATATATAATTTAGACTGTACACAATTACGTATAATAAAGGTAGCAAAGTGAGGGTTTAAAAAAAAAAACAGGTGAAAGAGGTCTTCATGCGTTTATTAAAAGGCTTTGTGGAACTATGCTTTTATAGAAAATATTCAGATCAGAGACCAAAGAGTTACAGGCAGATTAAGGATGTCAGCTATAATGTAGTTTGTAAATTTTGAAAGAATTGATTAATTGACATAGAGGAAGAAATCTGCATTTTGAGAGATTTAATGCAGCTTTATAGATGTGCTAAAAAAGAGACAATATCAAGGAGCATGCCAAAGGAGAACAGGGTGTATTTTTCCCTCTCTCATGCACATATATTTTCCTCTTTCAATATAAGAGTAAAGGTAGTCTTTGGCAGGTGTATCTCAGATTTCTTTCTTCGGTAAGAGTGCAAACTGAAGCGAATACATACACAGTTAGAACAGTGTGCAGGTAGCCAATACACCAGTGTCATTTATTGACTTTAATTGACAACATTTATTTGCGGAAGAGCTCCATGTCACTTAAAAGGAAGCATAGAAACAGTGCAATGGCAGTCATCACTCAGAACATGGGGAGGAAGGCCAGTACATTGGATCTATCCATTCTTCAGATTTTTATCTGAACATGCCTACAGACTCAGACTTCCCTTTTCTTCACTTTGTCACAGTTTTGTGAAGAATCATCGTTTTCTTCCTCTTGCATAAAATTGCAACAGCTTCCTCTACAGCTCTTTTCAAGATTTCTGCACCAAAAAAAAATAATTGACTAAAGTACTGGTATAAAAATCCCACAACCCTCCTTGCAGAGAGTTAATTTTAAAAATTACCTCAGTGCCCTAATGCCCTGCATACTAATCCACTTAGGCTTTCTTTTTCAAGCTTATGAGTGCCAGCCATTGACTTGTTCTCTTGGCTACTTTGAACTCACACTGGATTGCAGTTTGTGCATTGTTAAATGTAAGAATGTGTATCTAATTGTTAATAATTAGTCTCTTTAGGTTCATCTAAACAAAATGTGAAAATTAAGATTACACTTTATAATTATACTTTCCAAATCCCTGTGTGGTGTGTGTGATGTTTAAAAAGTGCAGTGAGGAAAGGGCAATTAGAATAAACTTTCTTCTTGCATATGGCAAAATCTAGCGGATTTCCAAGTATATGGAAGGTAGCATGAGAGCAAGAACCACAGCAAGAGCAGAGCTGCAGGAGGCTTGGTTGTTTTCATACTAAACAGATAGTTTTGTTGCAGCAGACTTTAAGGTCCAGGAAAGTTTCTGCCTTTGGTGTTCACAATTTACTCACATTGAGCCCTTCAGTATAAATCCATAGCACACATGAGAGCTTGCTCAGCTGTAAATCCAAGTACAAGCATTGGCTTAGAAGAGAGTTAGAATGGACTGCAATTCAAGATTTCCTGAACAGTTATTGGTATTGGAGCTAGTAAGGGTTTACCTCATAAATATAATTTTAAACCCTGGAGTTTTGTTGTTGCTATTGTTGTTGTTTTCATTTGATTTGGTTTGATTTTTTTTTTGTAACATATTTTCTTCTTGTCCTTATCTATAGAGATGAGACATGAGGAGCAAAGGAGAAGCAAAATCCTATTTCTGTACTATTGGAAGAATTTGTTCAGCAGAGAGAAAGACTTGAAAAATCTTTACAAAGAGACCATTGGTACCAAATTGTCACTGTGCTGCAGATTGCTGTTTTGCTTTTTAAGGTGCAACTTACTAGTGTGGATTTCTTGCTCTTTTTACTTCATTTTAATCTATTTGTTAGGTTTAAGATGAGCTTATTATCTTTAGCACAGTGCTTGGAACTTAGAATTTCAGAGTTTTCTAAAATTATAGTTACCACAGATCCACCAAAATCTATACAGCCTAACGCTAAATTAAAGGCCACTGTAACTGATAGGAATGGATTGGTCACTGAACTAAAAGTTGATGCCTAGATGCCTGTTCTTTTCTTGATTTCATACAGATGTATATGTATATGAATAGTTCTAAACAAAACATACATGACTAATGCTTTTAAAAGACTTTCCTTAAAGCTGATAAAAATGATAAGCAACACTGGAAGAGTGGAGCCTTTTAAAACCAAAATGAGAATGATTATTAGTAACTAAGAATGTCCTGTTAAACAGGAATAGCATGAATTCTCCATTCATTAGAAAAAGAAAATTTGTCTTAAAAAAATACTTAAGATACAATAGAAATCATAACAAAAATTTTTGTCAAAAATCCAGTATTTTGCAGAAGCTGAGGTGAAGTTTAATTTGTACTATGTGTCATTTTCTAATTGTATGTCTATATAGAGAAATATAAAGATGCCCTCAAATCATGTTTAAAATAACGAGGGGAAGAAAGTGGCTGATGGCAATGTTTAGTCATGTTCAAGTTACAGTGAAAAATCATAGTACTTGAAGCTAAGCCAATCCACACTGGGTGCAGTACACATGCATATTAAAAGTGAGGATAGCAAAGCACTGAAGAAACTTTCCTGATCATGAGTTACATCCTCAAATGAAGATTTTGATAAGACCTGTATTTGGTACATTAATATATCGCAGAATGCAAACTCCCAGTGAGGTTATTACAGACATTCTTGTATGTAGGGTTTCTGTCCTGCTTTAATACAAAATGGTGTAATGTTCCTAAATGATCCCTTCTGTCCTTAAAAACTGTGAACTGGAAGACATAAATTGAAATCCTTCCATGTAACTGAATAGAAGGAATGTATGCAAAACTAAGAAGGAAGTAATGTCATGTTGGAACTATATGAAGGCAACTTCTATCTTGAGTTTTCTAAAAGAAATATCATTTTCCATAAAACCTGTTTTCAAAGAGCTGATTTTGGTAAGTTGGTGGAGGAATTTTTCTACATTATGGAGCATCTACAAGATGAATAGTAATTTGTGGGCACGAATGTTCAGAAACTGGAAGAGTTATTTACTTAAAACATTCAATTGCTCTTTTGATGAAAAGACTAATACAGACTGTTATGGTTTCCTATATAAGATGTTATAATTAGAACTAAATAGAAAATTCAGACAAGCAGTTCTTGGAACACTGTGTGGGAGCTTACAGGTACTGATTTGCCATAGAATGTCAGGGTGGTAACAGTTCAAAATCAGTATTTAAAGCTTAAAATACCAACCAGCATCTCAATGAGTGAGAGTTGTGCTTGATCATGTGCAGCTGACTATTCTTAAGCTTTCCATGATTGATGAAATTCAGCTCCCACTGGTGTGATACCTATCTCACTAATACCTGCTCCAGAGGATGTTCTATGCTGGTACTCAACAAGATGGGCTTCAGCCCTGAAATGCAGCATTCTGTATTAGTTCCGAAATGTGTCTGCATTACCATTATTTACTTGTTTGTCATCATGGCCAGGATCCCTACATGTGACTTCAGTAGTAAGTGAAGTGAGCTCCCCATTATAGTTTGTGATACTAGAATAGTCTTGATGCAAAAGATTGTGCTGTAGTGTTGCCTTGTCAGGTTAAAAGCAGAAGCTGAGGTGAAGTTAAGAGGGTAGGGAAAAAGCAAAAAACCTTTATTTCTGAGGTCCTCTGAGCAAGCCGCAGTTGCGGGAGGGGAGCCCTTCCCCGCGGCCGATACAAAGGCCCAGCATACAAACATTTGGTAAGTGAGAGTAAGAGAGTGAGAGTGTAAATGTGTGTAAGTATGTCCTGTGCAACACGCTGTCTATATTAGGGTTCAGCAAATTAACATAGTTTACAAAGATCCTCCATTTAAGGGATAAAATTGATGGATTATCTCCTCATGGCAGCTTTCTATTGCAGTTCTCTGTTCTCTCTAAACTTTTGTTTTTCAGTCATCACAGGGCGATAGCACGTTTTACGCTGGAATGCTAGGGCGGTAAATGGTTCTGTTTTGTCTGGGGTATGGGGTACTACTGACTACGGGTTACAGTGGAGGGTTACAGGAATTCTAACATATAAATCTAAAAAAAGCAAAAAGAATCCCTTGGCATCAGTAGCTTCAGCCGTTTTCTTGAGATGGGAGAAAGTATTCAGGCAATGAGGTTTTTGAGATGGTTAACAATGGAGGAGTCCAAGGTCCATGCTTGAGATCTGCTTTGCAACTCATAATCCTCTGTGATGTTCTATGTTGATACTTTGGTGCTATGTGATTTTTAAGTAAAGTCAGTGAGCAGTGTATATAATTGAGATACAACAGGTAGAAACCAGAAAAGACATTTGAGAATGGGATCGATCACTGGTTATGCCACTGCTGTTAACTTCAGTGGTTGAAGAACATTAACAGCTTTTTAGTTCTTAAGAAACGGTTGTCTAATGGGTATGAATTGTAAAATTGTGTTTATAGTTAGCCCATTTACTCCGTGCCTTTGTTTTAGATGGAGCAAACTTCAATTTCAGACTTGGCTGGTTATGTATATACTTTTAGCAAATTCCAATTGAATTTGCCAGAACAAATACAAATATTTGCTTACCTAGAAACAGTCTGAGTACAATAAAAAAGATCGAAAAAGATCTGAAAAAGTGTTTTTACAGGTATTTTGATGCAGTATTATTGCATGTTAAATAAAGCTTTTCTTATAATCTACATCTCTATTGTTTTATTTTCAATATGTTCAATATTTTCAACATTCAGTATTTGACTATTTTCAATATTGTCATTTACTCAATGCATCTACACAACTAGCAAGGACTGATCGTGTATTTTGTTAATTTCTGCTTTTATGAAATCAAATGTTTTTATCTATAAAATAAGCCATTGTGTCTATTCCAAAGCTGCTGAGGAGGGACTAGCTAATAAACTGTAGGAAGGTAGGTTTTTGTTTTGTTTTTAAATGACTGATCTGTACAAAGCAGATACAGTAAATCAGATATGCCAGGACTTCACTATAACAACTGTGTGTAAGGTGATACAAGTAGGAAATTGCTTATTAAACTGAAGGAAATGGAACAAGAGTGGGTAAAAATCCTGAAGGTTGTAGTTTGTTTTGAAAAGGCATTGATTGACCTGGCATGAGGGTGCTAGTATGATCTTCCAAGATTCAAATCTTTAGACTTTTCTTATATTTTCTTAATTTTTTTTTTTTTTTGCATAAAGTTTGTAGGTCAAGAGACTACAGATGATATTCAGGTTTTGGTGCAGAAAGACTTAGAATTGGAGTTTTAGACATGATATGAAACGTAATAATACATAATAAGCATGCATTAACAGGTTGATAAGAGTTTCTAGGATGGGAAGTAATGCAGGTTTAAAACTTGCAAACATCAGTCATCCACAGGAGTTGTGAGAGATGTAGACTGTGCAATCGTAAAAGAGGAAAATGGAATCTCTGCATGCACATAACGAAATATTTTGAGGAAAAGTATGAAAATTCAAGTATTATTTTAAAGATACTCATTGGGACTAATGATTATGTTTATCATCACACATACTCATTGGGTGAATTTAGTAAGTGGAGAGAAGCCTGCTGTGTTGACGTAAGAGCAGAATAATGATACTGAATTAGATCTAGGGTTTTTTGATTATTTTTTCATGTTCTTTGGATTTGTTTCTTACTCCTGTTATGTGCGTTTGTGTGCAGAGAACATGCAGACATAGTAAACTGCTCATATAGATAAGTGCTATTGTTGCCTATCATGAGAAGGTCTTCTATACGCTTCATAAACTGCTTGAATATTCATTTACAGGAGAGGAAACCAGGGATGGTACCAATATCTCAACTCAGTGTGGTGTGTTATCCTGGTGCTTCTTATTATAGTACATACTGCAGCCATTATTTTATGTCTTCCACAGCTAAAACCACAAACCACACAACCAAAGACAAAGAGATGCTAAATTCACTGAAATATTATTAAAATACAGAAATTCTCTTCTAGGAGGTAGAATTCTGTGGCAACACTGAGCAGAATGAACAGTGTGTCCTCTTGATGATAAAAATTGTTTCTAAATTGGATAGAACAATACTACAAGAATATATGGTGTGTTTAACTCAAACTGTATTTGCAAAGTTAAAATAGTAGTTAATTTTGTATTTTCTGTATGTTTCTCATAGACTAGAAAAAAACCAAGCATTTAATTTAGAATCTAAAAGTTACATATGTGCATTTATTGTGAATACTGGTATTTAGGTTAACTATGGTTATATAGAGATTCACAGAATCACAGAATCACAGAATGAACTAGGTTGGAAGAGACCTTTGAGATCATCAAGTCCAACCTATGACCTACCACCTCCTCATCAACTAAATCATGTCACTGAGTGCCACATCCAGTCTTTTTTTAAACACGTCCTGGGATGCTGACTCCACCACCTCCCTGGGCAGATGATTCCAGTGCCCAATCACTCTTTCAGTGAAGAATTCTTTCCTGACGTCCAACCTGAACTTCCCCTGGCGCAACTTCAGACTGTGTCCTCTC
>WBMZ01008426.1:0-35317 GCA_013400975.1 Atrichornis clamosus
CCCCTGCCCCCTGCCCCCTGCATGGTAACAACCTTTTTAGGACCAAAGAGATGCTGTGTGGAAAGGAGGGATGTGAAACTTCAGGGACATAGCTGAAGATGCTGGGTTCAGAGAGAAAGGAAATCATTCCAAATCCTTTTGCTTCTTGAGTCAACCTGTAAAGCCTTTGGTGGACCTAAGCATCAAGCAGCCCAGCTCAGTGCCTAGAAAATGCTCTCCTGCTGTATGCTCAGTCCCAGCAATCTCTCCAGGAAAAGGCTCCACGTGGCACTGGGGCTGAAAAGTGCTATTTGAGCTGTTTGTGCTGTGAGATTCCTGCTAGCCCATTGTGGGGGATGCACATTTTCAAGATCTGGCTAAGGCAGCTCTCTCTTATTCACTCCTCTATGCTAATTATAGTGATATTTTTTCTACATACTGTGCTGAGAGAGAAAGGTCCCGTGGTGTGCCTGAATGTTGCACAGTGTAATGCAACACAGTGCTCCCTCCTGCCCCTCCCAGACCCCCCTCAATCTCTCAGAAGGGAGAAAAAGACTCACGTAAAAGGGATGTTTATGCTGAAGTTTTTCAAATGAGCAACGAACAAATAAAATGGTGTTTAGGCATTGCCTTTTCTTCTCAATAAATTTCTCCAGGCAAAATTACCCACAATGGTACTTAAGTCTCCTTGGGGGGTCTGTAGCTGTTGACAGTATTTTCTTTCCTGCCTGCTACAATTTGAGGAAAAAAAATATTCTTTATTGTACTACCACAGCCCACAAACTTACTGAGGCCCAGATGTGAAACACTTGTCTTTGAAAGAGCAAGGAGGTAAAAGAAATCTGAAAAATAGCAAAAAACATGTAAAGGGAGACATTTGCAGTTACACAAAGTTCCTCCCTCTGATTTAAATGTTTCCATAACTTATTATGAAATTTGTTTGTAAGTGTTTGTAAGTAAGAATAAAACTCACTGTATTGAGCAGTAGCTGGATAACATGTTTGTGCAGAACAGAAATATTCTGGGCCAAAAAATCAATACTGACAGAGGACTGAATGGCTCAAACTATGGGTAAGTGTATGGAGGCTGCTCTGAAGAGCTTAGCACTTTGAAATTCACCCAGGTCAGTAGAAATGGAAACTAATTTCCAGCTAGCAACTTTTCTGAGGCCGTTTGTTAGAATCTGTCAAGCTGATATGACCTCTCTTTCCAATCTCAAGAGGGTAAATGTTTCTATTTCCTATTTACAGGGTGTTTATCACTAGGACAAAAAGCAGTCTTAGCCATTACACTGGAAAAAAACCCCTAGCCACGAAAAGAGATACAGTTCCTGCAAGGCAGGGCAATATCATATTGTAGGAAATTTGCACAGCCATGGATCATGCATTGGAGAACAGTTTTGACTGCAGTCAAACTTACAAGCTTATGTAAGTACCGGTTTTGGTCAACTTTGTGTGAGGGTCAAATCAGTAAATGTGATGAATCACAAAGCACAATCAGGAGAGGGGTTGCCTATTTGACTTTTGAATCCACTTTGGTGTGAGGGATGCAAGAGAGGCATTGAGCTTCACCACCCGAGTGAAGGACAGAGCAGTCATCAAGGGCAGGTGAAGATTTGATTGATTACAGGATAGAAAGGCAGAAGAATAATAATGACAAAAGATGTTTTAAGGAAATGAAAAGATTCTAGAAGAGATTTGCTTTTATTGATTAAGAACCCAAGGGCTGCTGAGCATGGGCTTACCTCAGTCACATTAATTTCTCCAGCATAGTGGAATGGTTGAATTTTTCAAAGAAAAAAGCCCACTACTAAACCCAGACTAGATTTGATGACAACTGTAATCTATCAGCCACTGATAATTTCAGCATATGCTGGAACAGGGAATTTTATCTAACTATAACTAGGAACTGGCAGTTCCTAAGCAGGTCTGTCTTTGCCTGTGGAGAAAAGCTCCTTTCTACCCTGCTGCAGCATGGTTAATTTACCCCCCAAGTAATATCTTCTGCTCAGAAGGTCAGCTGGAAAGTGTTGGTTGGGAGCAAATCCATAGACCTGCAGGCCAGCTGTACTGTTACCTGTGCAAGTCAGAAGTGCCAGAACTGACAGAATTACAGCTGTGACTCATCTGGTGGCATTCTGGAAGAAAGTCCATTGTGGGAGGGCTGGCCAGCTGTCAGCCCCCATGACCTGCAGTACCACTGGGAGCGGGAAGTGTGAAAGATCCTTCTCTGAGTTCACAGAATCACAGAATTATAGAATATGCTGAGTTGGAAGGGACCCATCAAGACCATCGAGTCCAGCTCCTGGCCCTGCACAGGATACCCCACGAGTCACACCATGTGTCTGAAAGTGCTGTCCAAATGCTCCTTGAACTCTGTCAGGCTTGGTGCTGTGACCACTTAACTGGGGAGCTGTTCCAGTCCCCTCTGGGTAAAGAAACTTTTCCTGATGTCTAATCTACATGTCCCCTGACACAGCTTTAGGCCATTCCCTCGAGTCCTGTCACTGGTTGTGAGAGTGAAGAGATCAGTGCCTGTCCCTCCTCTTCCCCTCACGAGGAAGCTGCAGACTGCAATGAGGTCTCCCCTCAGTCTCCTCTTCTCCAGGCTGAACAGACCAAGTGACCTCAGCTGCTCCTCATACGGCTTCCTGTCCAGTGCCTTCAGCATCCTTGTCATCCTTCGGCTGCTCTCTGAGAGCTTAATATCTTTCTAATATTGTGGCACCCAAAACTGCCCCCAGCACTCGAGGTGAGGCCACTTTAGTGCAGAGCAGAGCAGTGCAGAGCAGAGCAGAGCAGAGCAGAGCAGAGCAGAGCAGAGCAGAGCAGAGCAGNGAGCAGGACAATCCCCTTCCTTTCCCAGCTGGTGCTGCTGTGCCTGATGCCCCCCAGGACACGCTTGGCCCTCCTGGCTGCCCAGTGAAAAGATGTCCTTGCCAGTTAGAGCTTTGCTCACGGGCAGCAGGTAAGGTCAGCGGCATGCCCCGTCTGACATCAGTGACCACGTTTTTAGTTGTTGTGAGGCACATGTAATGTGGAGCACAGAAACCTGTGAGACTATACAAGACTTCCCCTTTGTGGTTTCCTTCCCCTGTGGAGACTCAAGCTGGTAGTTTCAGATCCAGCAAGAGATTTTCACACATTGGGTCACTCAGCTTCACTACAAATAGATGGATATAAACATAGTAAACTCTCATTGCATGTCCCACTTGGGAGAATACCATAATCTGAAACTTCCAGGATCTAAAAAGATTTTGAGATAGTGATTGCTATTTCTTCTTACCCACTTAGGAGCTGCTTTTGATTCCACAGCGCTCTCATTGCCTCGAGCCTGACCCAAATGAGACTGTGGGCAGCCTGTCTTGTAGCTGCAACTTGAGCCTTATCATAAGTCATTCCCATTTATTTAGTGACCTACTTTCAGCTGTTTTTACCTGCAGCAGATGAGAAGTGTCCTGTACCCACTCCCTGGCTGAGAGGAAGCCCTGCACACATGCTGAAGGGCAGTGGGCCGTGCTTCCCGAGAGGCTCCCAGCTGGCTGACAGCTTCCCGTTCTCCCTGTGTGCTCCTGGCAGGAGGTGACACTGCAGCCACCACAGCACAGTCCCCTGGCAAGGCACAGCCTGCACAGCATGAGGCTAATATCAGCTAGTTTCTTTCCTGAGCAAGGAGAAAAAAATATCTTCCTTTCTTTGCAAACTGACTGTATGTGCGGTAGATTATTTCCATCGTACACTTTGTCTGTATTACCTGCATTAATCTAGTACAGCGTGGGATGAAAATGTGCCCCTGAGACTAAGCATGTACGTAACTTTAACTACCAGCTGCCAACATGGATGCAAAGTTGTCTCTTCAAACTATGCATAAAACCCTGTGGATAGTGACATTAAATAGCTCTCTTTTATGCAAAGCAGGCATTACATTTTTTTAAGTGTGTTGACACATCATTATATTTTTCAACAAGGCAAATTAGAGCAATGATATGAAGTTTTGTCTTGAGAGTCTGAGGATTTTTTATGGTTCTGGGAGCCTGCATTAAGATAGAATGTAAAATGGGGTGTAAATATTATAATGATGAGTTATTTCTTCCTGCTTGCTAAGAAGCAGCAGAACCACTGGTAGAAGCAAGCATATCCCATATGGATTACTTGTATTATATTTTAACAACTGCTGCATGTACTAATTGCTTTTAGCTCACAGGGACCAAAGATAATGCTATGAATACTCAGAGGAGAACTTACAATTCGTACACTACAGCCATGGCTAACCATCTCCTCCTCAGCTGGCTTCTTTGTCCTGCTCTTGCTGTGAAGACACCCATGTGGGATCTTCCTTTTCTTTTTTTTCCTGTCACCAGTTTTGATGTCACTGTGAACACGTGCAATAATCTTGAAAAACTTGTTCCAGGGTCTAGCTGCATGACACCCTGTCCTGTAGGTACCTACAAGGATGGATTACCCACGTTCTTCTGATTGCAGGGTAGATGGGGGGTGTGTTGCCGGTGTCACTGGGGTACAACCTTGGGCCTGCACAGCCCTTTCTGCTCCTCAACCATAAGAGCTAGGGGCATCATTTGGTCTGTGACAGCACTGCCTTTATCAAGAAAGAGGACTGGGAGTGGGGAGGACTGCAGCCACCATGGCATGTTACCTGTTTTGGGCACCACTTCTCCCTGCTAGCACTGTTGTCAGCCCATCTCACCATTCAGCCAACAGGTATCCTGACAGACTTATGTGACACACCCCACAGAAAAGACATTTCCACATGAAAGCTGAACAAGAAAATGTAGAACTTAATATTCCACAGGACCCCTCATTCTCTGTGTAGAAACCTGCTTGGTTTCCCCCTTTCTTGTTTCAAAGAAAAATTAAAAATAATTGGGGCTGGATTTCCTGAGAGTTCCTCCTGCAAACTCTCTGTGTCACGGACATTTGTAGTTTCAGTGGCGATGTTAAACTTGCACTTTGCTGGCTGCTGGCATCTGCTTGAGCTGCACTCCACCTCCTTGTCAGGGGAAGGGATGGGTGAACACACCTGCACCCTGATTTTCCTATGGAGAGAGCCTGACCACAGCAGCAGGGCACAGTGCTGTGTGCTCTTAGCTCTCACAGGAGGCAACTGGGGATTATCTCCTTACACACATTTATTAACACGTGCTTAGCAGTAGTTGCTGTTCAATAAATGTTGCTGGTACATCATCTGACCTTCTGCAAATCACAGGACCTACTATTCTGCTTTGCACCCAGCAGTTTGTGTTTGATCTCAGTAGGACTTGTATTTTGCCACACATAATGTTACAAAAAGCAATCCAGCCTTCATGTGACACTACAAAGGGGGAGAGAACATACAATTTTCCTTAGTCATGTGTTCTGTTGGTTAACCATCTTTGTTCTTATAACTGTATGCCTTATTTCTAATTTAAATACATCTAACTTCAGCTTTTAGCTGCTGCAACTGATTTTTTTCCCTGCAAGATGAAGAAGGGATGTGGTACTGAACAGCTCTGCAGTCAGGTCACCCTCCAGCCTCCCCTTTGATACAGGAATCACAATGAGTGCTTTAAGCCTTATGAGGTAATTTCCATAGCCCTAAAAAATTTTCAATTTAATATTTTAAAAATCTCCAGCTTTTTGTCAGACCTTTGAGTTGAGCAAATTATTCCAGTAACAACTTCTGTAAACAGGAATGATCTGAGCTGCCAGCTGCTGCCTGCTTCTCTGAGCTGCTGCTGCCATCCCCAGTGAGACCTCACTGCTCTTACTTACGCTTGTCCATTTTGACCCCTTGTCCCTTGTGTTTCAGAAACCGCAAAGGCTGCATCTCTTGCTGCCAGATACAGAGCTTGATGTCTGACTGTTCCCAACACTACATTTTGTATTTCACTTGCTGTAGTTTAAGGTAAAGCCAGACAAACATCTTAAGAATCAGACCTTGAAATCCAGGTTTCTCTTTGTGTTCTCTACCTTTGTTAGTGGGCTACAAAGGGTCCTCTTTGGTTATTTGCTTTCTGTTTCTTCAAATCTGCCCTCACAGCTGGGAGGACAGAGCCATCACGAGGAGTGAAAAGTGATTTTGTGCTAGCCCTCATGCTATCCCAGGGATGTGGGTACCCCCTTGGCAAGAGGGCGATCAGTCTCAACCCATCCATTCCGAGGAGGACTGGAATTTGTGTCTGCCCCTCCCTGGGTGATTGCTCTGATCACCAGCCTTTTCCATCACCTTCAGCATAACAACAAGGAACAGGAGCAGTGTTGTGTATCCAGCAGAAAGGTGACAACTTGGGAGCAGAAGTCTGTTTCAGAGGGTCCCTCTCAGGCTCTTTTAGGCATCATGGCAGAAAGACAATAAACTTAAATTTGTTTCAGACTAGAACTTAACATTTGGATCTCAGGAGGTTAGTCCAGGTTTAGAATCCTTAGCTGGATGGCCAGAGGTGCTATTTAAGCCTTTCATTCAGATTCAAGATTTCCAGTTTATCACACCCCAAAGAATGTTGTACTGAAGGACCTGAGATGTGCAGATGGTGAGTGGCAGTTATGCTTCTTAAACAACATTTACTTTGTAAATGGAGAACCTTTCAGCAACAGTACTAAATTACACTTAAATCCCCCCAAATAGTAAGCATTTTCTCACTAAAAACATTTATAAGAATGCTTCTAACAGAAAACCAGGACAGAAAGTTCCATGTTTTATTTCACATGTCTTGTAATTCTAGAACATCCATCTCACCATTAATGGTCTGTCTGGCTCTTCACTCCTGATAACTTCCTAAGTGCACCCAGGGGTAGAGATAAATAAAAATCACAGTAATTCCAAACAAAGAGATATTTGTCTTCAGCATTGCTTTTCTTTCTCCAAAATGAAAGCATTTAGTGAAAAGTTCTCATTAAAAACAAAGACAATACTTCTGTTAACACTTGTCATCCAGAAGAGAAATTCTTCAGGCCTTACTGAAAATCAGAAGAGTATATAAAGGTTATTGAATGCATATTGCTATTTCTGTCAAGTTAGTGGGACCAGAAGGACCTATGAACAGGACTAGTCTGGAAGTTCTTGTATTTTTATTTAATCTAAATTTGCATTGACCAGATCAAGAATTGTGGAGGGGGGTTTATTGTAGCTCTGCAAACAAAGAAATGTATGTCCCAGCTATTAGGTCTTTATAATCTTCCATGAAATATAAGGAACTGCTGTAGCATACTTTAAAAGAACATATCTGCATAAGTCCTTTGTAAACTATATGAAAGCTAGAAAATCTATTCTTGAACAAGAATATATGCTTTTTGTATCCATTAGTCACTATTCACCCTTCTCCTTTCCCTTGTGTCATGCAGAGAGCATGTCTGGCATCACATGACCCACATGTCATCACACAGTCCAAAAATCCATTGGCACACATCACAGATAATCAGCTGGCTACAAGTGACTCAGAAGTAATGGATTCTATGGATTGCTTCACAAAACTTCTAAGATAAGGCACAGATTCATTAGGAACATTTACTTTTTGGTGATGAAAAATCCTGGTTTCTGGGGTAAGTTTCCATAGCTGCTGCATTTGTGTTACAGCAGACTGGATCCGTATTCCCTTTAGTTTTCTTTATTTGAATGGATTGTGGTTTGTTTGCTCCTTTTGGCTTCTCTGCTGAGAATAGGCTCTTTGCCTCTCTCCTTCTCAGGAGATGAGGGTTTGCAGCCCAGCAGCCCTAGACCACCTGCACTGAAGCTGTCTCTTCAGATTGCCAGAAGTTTAAACACATTTTTTTCCAATAAATTCTACCACAAGCAGTCTGAATTTACAATTTTGTCTCCAGGGACAGATGCATGAGAGCAAACTATGCC
Organism: Atrichornis clamosus; assembly: GCA_013400975.1. Lineage (NCBI taxonomy): Eukaryota > Metazoa > Chordata > Aves > Passeriformes > Menuridae > Atrichornis > Atrichornis clamosus. The sequence continues at coordinate 7,822 of WBMZ01008426.1, forward strand.
CAGACTTTGTAGACTCTCAAAAAACTGGTCCTGCTTTTAACTCAGAGTTGTACAGATTGAGACTCAGCTATAGAACACCTTTACACAATTCAGTGCCTAATTTCCCTCCTCCTTCATGAGTCCTCTGGGGAACACCGTGCATTTCTGCAGATGGCTTCTTCCTTAACACATCTCCTGCAGCCCATCTCCTCCCTCCCTAGCTGTTTCCACAAAGGAAATATCATCATTTCTGCAAAAGTGGATCCCTCAGCTCTTCTCTCCTGCTCAGTCACCACTTACCAGAACAGTCAGGTAGTGATTACTTAGTGAAAAGTCAACTCTTAGCAAATTATATGCTGAACCAAAACTTTTTTCATCCCCCCCCCCCCCATTATGAAGGATCTTTTAAATGAGCAGCCTCTAAAGTTCACTTGCTTTTCTCTGCTGGTCATAGCCAAGTGCAAGCATTTCTCCTGCTGTCTTCTAGGGATTCTCCTCTGTGTGCAGCACCCCATTGAGAACATACAGCACCCCCTGAAAATACTACCGTGTAAAATGCCAAGAATTCAGAAAATGGTTCAGTTTTGGTAACTTTAGTGCTCTGTGTATAAAGCCCAGTGTGTTTTAAGCAGCTGACTCAGACCAGTCCTTTGAGACTGGTTGAAGTGTCCATTTCTTTAAAGCTTTGTCTTTCTGAGGAGGAATGACAGCAGTTTTCAATTTTCAATCTTTGTGACAGTTTTCAGTGAAATAAGTGTGAATATGTTTCTGATTTTTCCTAAATCTGCCTTCACTCCTCCCTCAGTAAACACATGTCGAAAGCAGCTGTGACTTACTCTTCTTCATTTACGCGTAGCAGGACTGACTGCTCTAACATCCTTGATTTGCACATGACTGCTAACTTTCATTCTGCAAAAGGCAAGATCTGGCCAAATGACACCCTCGTACCTTCCCACTGATAAGCTTGGTCACCAAATACCTGCTTGTTTGGTATATGCCAGGTTAATTTGTTGTACATATTTGACTTTGCTTCAAAATCCTGACAAAATACCAGTTCCTTTTACTACACAGGCATAATTTTCTCATTCTTCAGTCTCATCCTTAGACAAGCTGCTAAACAAATTAAAAAAAATCAATTTAGAAAATGACGCAGAAAAGTAAGCAGCATAAGAATGGGTGACATTCCCTAGAAATCTCATCTTTTTCATAATACACAGACTTTCTTGTCCTTTTTTTCACAAGTCAACTGCCAGAACTAGTTCAGACAGATGCCCCAGTAACCTTTGATGTTCCCTACAGATCTCTGCTTGTCATAGAGATTATAAAAGCAGTACTCTCAAAGAAATCTGAAACCTTGTTTTCTGCAAAAGCTCCATTCTTTATCTTCTCCAAGAAAATAGAGGATATTCTAAGTCTCTACTCCAGGTATACCAAAGAGCATCCACAGCAACCAGAAGGTGCCAGATAAATTTATTTTCTGTACCACCTAATGTTATTTCTACGTCTATAAGTTTATAAATCTTCCTTTGTTAGTATCTGCACAATGTATGAAGTGAATGAAAGTGCTATGAGCTATATTTTGTTCTTGTCAGATGTAGCTCTGAGAAAAATGTGAGAGAGGTCGTGGTCATCCAATAGAAGGTCAACAAGAAGCTTGGGTTCCCTTGGATGTCTGCCAGTGGATATTGGCTGATTCTCTTTGGATAACTCGCTTGTGTAATCAGCTTTCTTCCTGCATCAAATGCTTTGAGACTGTTGATACTCACAAAGTTATCAGGACCTCAACCATGCAGCTCTTCTCAAGGATGGTTCCTTGTGTGCCACTGTAACCAAAGCTGTGTGGAAGCATTGGTTCATAGTGCCACCTACAGAATCTATACTTTCACCTGATACTGAATTGGATTGCCTCTCTCCCCTTTCTCTTTTAAGACTATAACTTCATTTAACATTATGAAGAAATTGTAAAACAGAAGCCTCAAACTGTTAAATAAACAAAGATTTTCAAGGGAGCAATTATATAATGCACCAGCGTATTTTTAAGTATTTTTCTTTAATCTAGGGTGTGATGAGGATAGTCTTAGCCTGGAAAGCAGAATAAAATTTTAACTCAATTTGAAGTGGAAGGAAGAAAGATCTGAAACATTAAGAAAAAAAACCCCTAAGAGAGACGTGTGAACACTGATTGACATAGGAAAACTTGTAACTTGTTAGGCCAAAAAATGTGGACTCTAATTTCCATATTGAAGGATACTTTTTATTTTTAAAAATAGATATTTGATTAATACACTTGTTTTCAAACTTGAAAGTGCACCTTATATGAATGGAATCCTCTCTGTACCAGTTCCTGTAGCAATATGTGTAAGGAGGTGCTATGTGCACTTGGAGAGCTGCAGTCTAGAGCTACAGTCTAAAGGATATTCATGACAAAAGCTTCAGGAACCAGACTAGTCCTTGAAGGAGTGCAACCTGCCATTGGCACATAAGACAATGAAAGCTGTACTAAGGAGAACTATCCAAACAATATACTGGTATGAAGACATCCTCTAGAATGGCTTACTTTCCTTAAGGCTAATATATATATAAAAATAAGACAAGTGGACAATAAGGGGAAATTTGAACTCCAGACATGTCTCTGGATTCCTCTTGTGTTAATTTATGCTTGCAAAATGGAAGACTCTACAAGTCACTGCTGAAAGTACAAAGATCCATCAGCAGAGTTTGACACCCACTGGCATCACCAACAGGACATTCATATTTATCCCTTATGTGACCAATTACTTTGTGTCAAGTGGGAAAGAGATATGCCTTTTTCCAAAGATAGGGTGATGCATGTTAGAGAGCGATTTCAGTGTCAGGCATGTTCTCACAATGACTGTTTTCAGTGAAAACTTACACACAGGTAATTGCACGGCACCAAACACACTGTACGTACAGTGAGGCAACACAAATTGCTTATTGTTCCAGGTCAGGCCAGGTGCTGGAAAAGAGGTAAGCTCTGGTTTACCTGTATTGGCTCTTCCACTGTGCTCAGCACATGCTGGAGTTAGTCCTTCTCATGTGTTTGGTGTCTATGATGACAAAGCCCTGGGAAAACCAATTGACTACATCTAAAGAGAATTACTTGAAAAGAACAACATGTGAAGTCACAGCATAAAAGAGTTTGAGTCTCCCTGTTATACCAAGTGTTAGAGTTGGAGAAGATTTTAAAAATTATTGTGGAAGCTGTAGCAGTGAATTAATCAGTGTATGATTCTTTCCCCCATTGAGAGTAGTACTTGAGTGGGAAATTATTTAAAACAGGCAGAATAGAGTAGGTGTCATCAGTCTGACTGTCATTCTCTTCAGTTTGGGGAATCTTACTGGTCCCTAAGGAAAGAGAAATCACATTCTTTGACTCATGCTGTGCTGGTAAGGCATGATATGTTCAAATTACTGGGAACATGTGTTGTGTTGAATAGATAGCAGAGAGAAGGAAGAGCTCCCTTAATTAGCATCCCACTTTGTGAAGTACATATTGGTACAAACTGGGATGAAAATGTATGAAATGGGAAAGCAAGTACAAATAACAGAGAGGGAACTTTCTCAGCCCCTATGTGAGTAGCTACAAGCTGCATTTCTACTGGGTTATCAATTCTTGCACCTTTTATGCATGATCTTTGCAATAATAAGATCAGTTCCTTTTGGTTGAACTCCTTGACTTAATGTATGACAAGGTGTAAAATCAAAATACAGAAGGAAAAACTGAATTTAAAATACCCTTTTATTGCTCTAAACCAGAACTAAGTTGTATATCTTTTCTCAGGTTTGCCCTTTAGCTTTTGATGCTCTTTAGATTTATGGTGAAGTGCTGAGTGAAAATGATAAATGGGATATAGATACTGGAAAATGGAAATGTTGCTTGCCAGCCTGTGTAATATAAGCAGCCACTCAGTCAGAGGAAGTGATTCCAGGTTTAAATGTACTTTTTGATGCTTCTTCTAGCCCTACACCTCTTCTTTCACATCTCTTTCAGAGATACTATTTTACCATGAGACACATGGTCGAACTAGCAGACTATAAGCTCAGTTGTGCAAAATACTTTGCATTGCTTCCCTGCAGATGTGTACCTCTCTATAAGAAAGCACTGCAACCTGATTGGAACAAAACTGTGGAGGATGAAAGTAAGAATGCTAATAGTTTGTTGCTAAATAGTCAGATCATTAACATAGAGAGGAGTCATGAATTATGCCTTTTTTTGCGCTAAGGTGTGTTTGCACAATTTACCCAGTAACTGGGTACTTATTATTTACCCAGTAGCTGGGCAAATGTGTGATAATGCAATATAAACAGAGACCTCCATAGTGCAAAAGTCAGGATTCACATTCTTCCAGTCCTGGGTAAAGCCTCATAATGTTTTGGAGTAATGGAAATAAAATTTAGAAATTCAATTCAATCATATTTCATATAAAAATGGAGTGCCCTCATATGACAAGGACAGCATGGCTTTGAGTGAGGAACTCTGGGATCAAATCTCCTTTCTGTTTGAGCCAGAATACAGTTGTAGTGAAGGTCAACCACATCCTTAAGACGTGTCAGAATTAGGGGTGGATTTTACTCATCTGTCCTGTTGAAACTATTCCAATTTATGTCAGAACTTAAATACTCTGGGCCAGAGGACAAATGAGAATATGCCACTCACTAAACTTCATACATAGGGCACTCAGAGGGGGGAAAGGCAGTAATAACTTGTATTCACCCTGTTTTTGAGGAATTGGTCTATATACAAGACAAAACATCCCATAACATCTGTGGTTGAGCATTCTATAATGTCTGTCTTCAGAAAGCTGATTCTCAGTGCAGCTGTTTCTCACAATTCATGAAGGAAGAAGTCTGGTTCTAATCCCAGACAATAAAAAAGAGTTGGATCAGTTATGTGGTATTCAGATGATTATATCCCAAACTTCCTGTATATTCTAGATACCAAAAGTCCTGAAATGTGAGGGTGTTTAGGAAAGAAGAGGGATTATAAAAAGTTTTAGTGGTTTTTTTTTTTTTCCTAGTGTTGAATCTCAGTTAGTGCTCACTTACACATTTTTGGAAACATGAAATGTTTCATTTTAAAATGCCATCTACAAAACATGGATATTTCCAAAACATTTTCCTTCTCTTGGAGGAAAAGAGGGCATGCAGAGTGAGGGAAATGTGAAGAAATTCCACCACACCCACACCTCAGTTTGCATATAATTCATTGAATCATAGAATGATTTGGGTTGGAAGGGACCTTACAGGTCATCTAGTTCCAGCCCCTCTGTCATGGGCAGGAACATTAGACCAGATTGCTCAGAGCCCCATTAAACTTGGCCTTGAGCATTCCCAGGGATAGGGCACCCACACATTTTCTGAGCAACTGTTGTGGTTTGAGCCTGGCTGGAACCCAGAAACTACCCAGGCTCACTCCCCCCTTGCAGCTGGACAGAAGAGAGAAACAAATATTCAAAGTGTTCATGAGTAGAGAGATAAGGATCTGAGAAAAAACACAGGCAAAACAGGCAGGCTACTTGAAGATATGAAAGTAAATTTATTACACTAAAACTTGCAGAAATGGACCAGGATAATGAGAAGTAAAATGAGCTTTTGGAGAACATCTTCTTTCCCCCCACTACCTCCTCCCAGCTCTACCTCCTACCCAAAAGGCCCAGGGAGACAGAGAATGAAGGTTTTTTGGTTGGTTCTTCATCTTCTTCATGCTGCAGAACTGGAGTCATTTTCCCCTTCTGCTTCTCTGGGGTCCCCTCTGGGACACAGTTCTCAGGAACTACTCCCTTTGGAAAGTCCGTCTCACAAGCAGCCTTCTGCTAACTGCTGCAACATCAGTCCATTCCACCGGCAACAGCAGCCCTCAAACTGCTGCGGCGTGGGTCACTCCTCCACAGGCTGCAGGCCTTTTCAAGCATCCCCCTCCTCCAGTGTCTGAAGGTGGGTCTCTGCACTCCTGTAGAGCTCCATGGGCTGCAGGGGGGGACATCCCACTTCACCACGGTCTCACCACCAGCTGCAGAGGAATCTCGGCTCTGGCTCCTGCAGCTCCTCCCACTCCTTCTGACCTGACCTTGGTGCCTCCATATCTTTTTTCTGCTCACATCTTCTCACGCACTCCTCTTCCCTGGCTGGAATTAGAATTGTGCAACCAGGATTGTTTTGAATTCCTTCTTAAATATGTTATCACAGAGGTGTTACCACTATTAATTGGCTAAGTGGCATGTCCATCTTTGCAGCCAGACAGACATTGGCCTTGCAGGACATGATGGTGGGGCTTCTAGCAGCTTCTCACAGGAGCCAGCCCTGTAGGCCCCCCCCGCTACCAAAAACCAGGCCTTGCAAAACTACGACAGCAACCTGTCCCAGTGTCTCACCACTCTTACAGTAAAGATTTTTCCTAAAAAAAATCCATGTTGGCAAAACCAAAAAAGCTCAGTTTTGATAAGTAACTTACTGATAGCCCTTCTTCCTTTCCTCACTGTCCCCAAAGTTAAAGAATTGCACAAACTCATAGATAATGTTAGAAGACTATAATCAGGAATGCCAAATTAGACCTAAAAATAATGACATTACTTGCAATTAGTGATTAATGGGCTCCTTTTATTTGCCTTCAGTTTTTCTTTTGTGAGTTTCTTTAAAAACAACATTTCTTTGCTGGGACTCAGTTGACCAATGTCTGGCTCCTCAGATCCCATAAGAGCAACCCCAGCACTTAAGCAAATGGAGAATTTTCTTTATCTTTCTCAAAATACCATGGTGATGAGCACTGGGGAAATGCCTATTAATCATATGTCAGCTGCAGCAGCAATATATTTTGCTTTTATCCGGCATTTAACCATATGAGGACCAGAACACCAAAGAAAAATTTCACCGGGACAGACTGCTCAGTCTTTCATATTGTTTTTCCCACAAAGTCTTGGGTTTTCACTTTCCTGACAGCGGGGAGTTTGCTTTGGGGAATCACTGTTGATGTCTGGGCCTGTGTGCAGGGTGTGTTATCAGTGAGCAGTGTCAATGCTGGAGTGAGGGTGATGCCTGGGGAATGTGAGTCTTACAGAAAGGAGGGTGGCAATGCCTCTTCTTTCCAAGGGAAGGCAGAGGAGTCCAGCTAGATGGCTGGAGGTCAGTAGGGATGAATTGTTTGGAACATGATTGGCCTAAGCAGAGGACTGAATGTCTTCCATTAAAAAGTACAAAAAAAAGACAATTTGGATATCAGAGGAACCCAGTAATAAAATAATGTGGACTGATGTTTACATCTTTTTGTACAGAAGTCATTATTTCCTTCAGGTAGGGTAGCAATTCTTGTTAGTAGCAGCCCTTACTGTTATTTCACAGCGATGCTTTCCTGTTCGTGTTCCCTTGAGGGCCTGCAGAGCTCTAAACAGCTGTGTGGGATATTTCTGAGGGGCATGCAATCCACTCATGTTTCCTGAGCAGCACTGTGACACATTCAGAAAAAAATACTGCTCTAAGGAAAGCTGAGAGATAACCTTCTCCAGCCTCCTGCCCTGGTGTGTGGCTTGCTGAGCCTAAACCTTGCCTGGCTTCTGGACTTTCAGCATACTCTTAAAAAGCATCTCTTCCCTGATTGAGACCCTGGTGTCTCCTTAGACAGCCTATTCCAGCACTTAACTGGAGCTAGACATTCTTGCCTTGCTGCTGCAATGGGGTCTATCCACTCTCCCACCCCCCAGGTATGGTGGAGCAGCTCCAGATCGTGGCACCCAGCCCTAGGTCTCCAGTCACAGCTCCCTGACCAGCTGTGGCTTTGTGATACAAGAGAGCAAGTCGTTTAAAATACTTCAGAGTTCTAGCCTTCCTCTCTGAACAAATGAGTAGTCCGACTGAGTTGCTTACCTGCCACAAGCTCTGTCACCTCATTCCAGCATGGATGACTACGGAAGGAGTATGGCAAAGGTTTAAAATATTACAACATATTTGTACCCTAATTTAGGCATGAGTGCACTGTGATTTCCAGCCTGTGAGTAGCCGCTCACACTGGGTCAAGGCACACTGGCACTATTATTAACTGTGGTCCTGTCATTTCTGCTTTTGAATGGGAATGATCTGCAGGTTTTGTGACAGCTGCCCTTTCTCTCATGGGCTGAGCCCACCTTGTGCATCTGACTAACATAAGACTTATTGGTGACTGCAAGGCATTACCTTTTTCCATTTCTCAGCTTCTTGTTCTCCTTAAACTTGATCCTTACAGCAAGCCATTCCCTTATCCTAAACTACCACTAAATCCATTTAAATGCAAACAACTAAAATCACCTTTTAAAGTATTCTATTAGTCAAAATATGATTAATTAGGTTTGAGTCTTTTTATTTCTGAATAGTTTAAATACTTATAAATTAAAATTTAAATAATTATAGCCTTCTCAGGATATTTTAAAGAAAGAACTACCAAGTAGAGAGTTGAATTTTCAATGCCTCATTTAGCATGCTGCAAAGAAGGAAAAGAAGGATATTAAAATATTTTGTATCCGAAGTTTAAAACTGAAAAGAGAGACCTAGCATTCTGATTACTAATTAAGTTCACATTTAACACAAATAAAACATGCAGGGTTGTAAGAAAGTTTGATCAAAAAAAGCCTGCAGAAATCTGTACTTTTTGTGCTATAATTATATTGGTATTTCTATATTATTATAGTTATTATCTTGCCAGTACTCATGACAAAAAGCCACTATTAAATCCTCTGAAGCTGATAGTGGCTGCATATGTATGTCTGTATGTGTGTAAAAACATGAAGAGTTGTAAAAATATTGAATGAGACTCTGAAAATAGTCCCAAATTATGTAACCACTTAACTGCAGCTACTGCAGCACGAATTTCACCTTGTGCCTGTGAGAAATTCAACACAGACCAACTTGAGAAGAACCTTGTTCAAGTCATGCATGGCTACCTACCCTTCAGTTTGCAGGAATTCCACTAAGTCGCACGCCAAGAGCAGGCAGGTGAATTACTGGCCGCGAACCCAAAGCCTGATCTAGATATTGAATACTGCAGTACTTGAAGGATGCTGGCTTGGCTCACAGCCCTTCACCCACTGGCTGTGGGCCGTGTGTCTCCTGAGAGACTCTTCAGTGTTGCTCTTGGCTGCAGGAAATGAACAACAGAGCATGAGGCTGGCAGATAGGCAGATATTGCTCATGTTCCTTGCTTGCAAAATGTGTGCAGCCACAGAGAGGTAAAGCCTGTGGACTGCAGAAACAGACCAGTCACAACCCCATGGGTTCCAACAGGAGTGTTTCAGGGTTACTTTGCTTCAGCTGAGGTGAGAATGGAGTCCAGAATATCTTACATGTTCCTCTTCAACAGCCTCCATCATTCTTGTTATCATTGATTTTTGTTAGTGGAGAAATATTTATTTTACTGAAGAGGATAGAATTGATTTTGAGGCAAGGCATGTAAACATTTTTAAGAACAGACTAAGAGTGATTCGTAACAAATACACTTGGATTTTCCTGGAAAGGCCATTTTTCTATTCTCATTGAGTTGTATTAAACATGATGTTCTCTTATGGTGAACATCATCATGCATTTACAAAGTTGCAATGACGTGAATTAGGGATGAGGATTTTTTCAAACTGCAAAGTTGATTAGGGTTGATCAATTATTTGAATGAAAGTTAAAGGCTAACCAGAGTTTGGAGATTAATTTGAAAATGGTCTATGTATTCTATTTTCAGGTAACTTTATGCATTCAAAGTGTGAACAAACAGGCCAATCAAGAGGAAAAACACCAGCAGTTGGGGAAGACAACTCTTTATGACATTATATTAGCATTACGTTTTCAGAATGAGGGAGCGTGCCAACCTCTTCAGCTTTAGTTGGAGAGTTTGTGCATTTTGGTCAAGACAGGTTTCATTTACAGAAGATCCTCCATAGTAGAACGTTTCCTTTACTAAAATTGCAGGAGGGAATCCCCCTTTTCAAACCCACTCTGTCCATCTCTGATAAAGAAGTCAGTCAAGCTCTGCTGAGTATTCTGCACATCAGGAGAGCAGGGAAGGCCTGTGGGGAGGAGGCGATCAGAGTTAATGAGCACTTGTCTAACATTGACCATTGGGTTCAGATGCCATAAGTGAGGCCTAGGGAGGTTCACACCCCCACACAGACACTGCAATAGCATATCATAGCATCATGGAACCATGGAATGGTTTGGATTGGAAGGAACCTAAAAGATCATGCCATGGGCAGGGACACTCTCCAGTAGACCAGATTGTTCAAAGTCCCATTCAACCTGACCTTGGACACTTCCAAGGATAGGGCATCCACAGCTTTTCTGGTCAACAGCTTTATGCCGTCTTCCTTGGAAATGAGGATGAAAAATGCTACTGCTATATCAAGCAAAGCTCTCAGGCAGGTTTCCAGAAGGAAGATTCTAGGTTAAGAGTTTTTCTTCCTTAGCACTCAAATGAACAATTCTTTGGTCATATGTGGCTAGCAGGTGGTAGGTATCTCCACTTTGAAATCCATAGTATTCGCCTTCTAACCTGATCTCATTAATTAGCTTGAAGAGCCAGTGGCAGCCTGTCCGTGTGGTCAGGTAATCCTCTGTCACACTGCCACATGGTCTGTGCTTTCTTTGCTCTTCTCTCCCACAACCTTCTGACCCAACATTTGCTTCATAGAATGCTATTGCTGGGTGGGTTAGCTGCAGAGCAGTTTCCCCACTGGTACCAGAGCTCATGCCAGGCGTGGCCCTGGGGCACAATTTGGGGTTTCTCCTACAGCAGAGAAAGGATGTCCCCCTTGCTGTCATCCATGTTTTGCTAATGTGTCAGCACAGAAGCCAGATAATAGCAGATTTTGGGGCGTCAAAACATCTAAGAAATGGAGAAAAGTACCATTCTGGAGACTTGTCCATTGGCTGTGGACTCCACAAAAGGAAAATTAAACTGAGAGGTGAATGCTGGGGCTCAGGTGACTTCTTCCACACTGACACTCACAAAATGTATTTTCCATGTGAAGGCCTCTTGGAAGGATCTTTGATGAAGCTATTAGTAGCAGAATGGCACTGGCAGTGCTTTGTTTCACTCAGACTGTCAGTAGTTTTGGTGGTGGTTGCACCTTTCCACCCTTCCTGCAGGCCTTGACAGGCAGAGCCCTCCTCCTTTCCCCTCACCAGACTCTGCTCTGCAAGCAGAGGGGAAGAGCCTGGGGTGATGGCAGGAGGCAGGGAAGTAACAGCAGGATTTTGGGCAGCCAGCAGCAGCATCTCACTGCAAAGGGAGTCTGAGGTGGGAAGAGAGGACAGAATCATAGAATCATAGAACATAGACCCCAAGAGTCACACCATGTACCAAATGTTTCTTGAACTCTGTCAGGCTTGGTGCTGTGACCACTTCCCTGAGGAGTCTGTTCCAGTGCCTAACTACCTTCTGGGTGAAAAACCTTTTCTGGATATCCAACCTAAACCTCCTCTGGCTGAGCTTCATGCATTTTCTTGAGTCCTGTCACTGGTCGCAAGAGTGAAGAAATCAGTGCCTGCCTCTCCTCTTCCCATCATGGGGAAGTTGTAACTGCAATGAGGTCTTCCCTCAGTCTCCTCCAGGCTGATCAGATCAAGTGACCTCAGCAGCTCCTCATAAGGCTTCCCCTCCAGACCCTTCACTATCCTCCTGGCCCTCCTTTGTATACTCTCTAAGAGTTTAGTATCTTTTATATTGCTGTGCCCAAAACAGCACACAGACATGAGAGGGAGAGAAAATGAGCACAGGTTATACTGAGGGGAGCCAACTGTGAAGACTAGAGGAAGGAAAGGTAACAGCTAGAAGGGAAAACCATTGTGGAGAGAATATTTCATTGATTTTTGTCCAGAGAAGAAGGATTCCCCCAGCACAGAGTGATTATAATGAATGGCAGCTCACGTGCATTGGCCAGCGGGGCTGACCCAGACTGTGGTGGGGCTGTGACCACCTGCCACTGGCCCCAGTTTGGTCTCATACACTGTCAAAGGGTGTTTCAAAGGTTTACAGCACAGCAGTGAATTGTTAAAGGTTACCTGGGGACTTTTCACAGTATGTACCACATGGAGAAGACCTCTGCTTTCACCTGGCATACTCTCTCTCACAAAAGCACGGCATCAGCCTAATGTGTGGTTGTGAGCTGCTTAGTGTCTCCTTCACTTTTAATGTTTCCTTTGGTATTATTACATTTTCCCTTCTTAGCTCATTGCCAGCACAGTTTGCTGATTTCTGTTTGTTGCTGGTTGGATTTTTTTTAGTAGTTTTGTGACAAAACCCAGATACAGGTGAAAGCTGCTGTGCAAAAAGCACCCAAGCACAAAGTGGGAAAAAAACCTGCATCAGTCCTCAGTGAGTAGGGAGCTTCTCTGTGATTCATTGTGCTACTGCTGAGCTCACAGCTCTCTGCTGGTTTTTTTAACTGCTGCAGGCAAAAGCCAGATCAATCTGTTTTAGGTGTTTGTTTCATTGTTGTTATTCTGCGCCGTCAGTCACAGAGGCAAGGGACACTCACCCAGAGACAAACAGATGATGGCAATTCACGTTGTGCCAGATGGGGGTGTGCGATTCAACTCTGAAACTGCCAACTAGAAAGGCTATCCTCCATCACAATACCCACATTCTCCATGTGATATCCACAAGCATGACATCACTTGCATTTTGGAGCACTTTTCTGCCCAAGGAGTTACCATTTTACACCTGAGCCTTCCCTGGAGACCAGAACACATGTTATCTGTCTAACTGAGGTGTGGAGGAAAACCCAGCAAGATTTTGGCACATGTGAACCATACCTCCTGTTCTCTCCAGGAAATCTCAGCTGACTAGAACAAATTAAAATTCTGCTATTGTTGTAGGAATTTATGAAGTAAAAAATTAACCTTCATCTTTAAATACCTACAAATGTTAGCAACATCTTTTTTTACACTGTAATCCTACAGTGTAAAAGTCAATCTGGCTTCCTTTTGATACAGATATAATGGGCTTGATTTGCTGTTCATGCTGTCATTGTACAGGAGCAATCTTGCTCTTACTGAGAGTTTGCCCCCAGCTGACACTTGAGGAAAGGTGAGATATCTACGCCCGAGGGGTTGGAGTCAATGGGCTCTCATAATCTGAATCCTGCAAAAGACAGATCCCTTCAGTATGGCCCAAAACTAAAGATGTGACCTCCTTGGCAGGGACCAGTTGTCAAGTTCTCCTACCATTATGACTTTCCCACACCACCATGACTCTCTGTGCCTCCACTGAGTCTTACCCCAGCAGCTCTGCAGCACAGGAAGATGACACAACCATGAAGCACATCTGGCCCTAGAATGTATTTGAGTTGTAGGTAGGGTTTCTGTCAAATAGGAAATACCTGCAGATCTGTTAGTATGGATATTGTGCACAGCAAAATCTCAGATTTTAAACATTTACTGGATTGAGAGAAGGGAAAATAAAGCCTGAGGCTCCTTCCCTGCCACCCCACCTCCTGATTCTTGTGGCTCTCCAGTTATATCACAAAATAACTCCACTGCTCAGCCTTGATACTCATAACATTTATCTCTGGCATTGTTTTGTCTTCTCCAGCTCAGTTTATATACACGGAGACTGATCTGGAGCAACATTCAAATCAATGGAAACCTTTGTTTTGCCTTGCTTTGCTTTCTGATCAAGTTTATTTCTGAGGCGGCCCAAAATGTAATGACTTTAGAGCAGAAAAGACTGTGTCGTGTGCTTATGCCACCCTAAGCGCGATGGTGCAATAAAGTACCAAGGCAATACAGTTTTGGTTGGGAACCTTACCTGGCACAATGACAAGAAGAGCAACAGATATCCTAAAAGAAAATTACAGGCAAAGCCCACAGGAAAATTTATTTTGCCCCTCCAGTTCCCTTGAAGTTCTATGGAAATAAAAACATTGCATCAATCAGTGGTTATGGGTTTATTTCTAATTCTTCCCTGCCAATGGTTTGAAAAGTAGGACTCCTCTTTCCTCCTGAGGAATAGCACTTCTATTTCCTAGGTATTCTTCCTCTTTTTTTCTCCTTCTCCTGTCACGTATCTCCATTGATTTAATCTTACATAATTTGTCACGCAGCCACATAATCAGGTGTTGTCCTACTGCTCACAAACCCTGTCTTCCCCTCCCTGTAAATATTCCCTTATTTCCACTGACATGAAGGCTACTGCAGAACCACGACTTGCTTCGTTAGCATCTGCGGCTTCCTTTCTGTAGGGGAAACACCTGGTGGGAAGGTTAACATGAGCCAAGGATAATGGCTATTCCCTGATGCAGCACCTTGAATCAGCTGCCGGCATCTAACCATGTTGAAGAGAGGGAAAAGAGTGTTCTTTTTTACCTTTCTTTGTCTGCTGGTTCTTTGCTTGTATCCTTATTTGATATTACCTGATATATTCTGCATCACAAGGATAAAAGAGTAAATGGCTCTTTCTCAGCTTAGGGGAAACCTAGGAAAGATAATCTCTGCTCCAGGGAGAAATATAGAGCTGCCTGGAGAAGAGGAAGAGGACAGGACACTGAGGATTGACTTGGTTTGCCAGGCTATGTTGGACATCACAGGGTTTGGGGATATCCCAGCCTCAGCTGGCTGTCCTCATTGTCCCCAGCCCATGCACCGCAATGGGAATCTGGCCAAGCCCCTGATTACCATCCGTCCTCCTCTCCACCTGCCCTGGCTAGCTGCGAGGGCTAGCAGCAGCCACACGATGTGGAGGCCTCAGGCTCCCCGAGGGTGCCTTTTGTCTACAGGAAGGAACTTGTGCAGTCTCCTTTCAAAGTGCATGAAATTAGCAGAAGGGAGCAGGAAAGATTCTCCTGGTACCCTGACCTTTCCAAAACCAGCTGTGTGACCCCAGGCTGGTGAGGCTGAGTTGTGATGGTGATAATTTGCTCCAGAGATGCTGCTTGCCACCATTTATTATCTAATGTCAAAGCAGTCTCAAAACAGTTACTGATCCACTTTAAAAGATGGGCAATATTGTCCTCACCAATTTGTAGTATTTGGACATAACTTTTCTCCTCTCAGTAGATGACAGAACCAGAAAACAGCATGGCTGCTGCTGGGTGACAACCCAACACCTCAGCTACACCTGTAGCCCAGGGTGGGAGCACCCCAGCAGCCTTCCCGTTAGCACTGTTCATCAGATTTTGTATTTGAGAGTCTCTGTCAAAATGCAACACTTACCAATGGTCGACTGTTTGGTATTCTTACAAAATGTCATTGTTTCCACCTACAAAGAGATTTTAAATAAGACTGTGTCCCAAATATTATCTTCTCTCAATATCAATCACAAAAATCCTCTGTGTTTGTAGTGCTTATATTACATGTGAATTATGGAGGATTTGGTAGTTGTATTTGTAATGACATTTATCATCTTCTGAGGCATTATACTAATTTAGTGTGTGACTGCAGAAAATATAATTTTGTATTACCTAATAAACATACTTACAACAATCTATTTGGTGGAGGGGACCAAAATCCAGTCTGTGAGATGCTATAAGAGTCCAGAGAGGAGCTTCCACAGTCTTCATGAGGGATGCATGTAAAGATGAAGTGAAGGATCCTGTCTTTGCACAGTAGGCTGGAGAGTAGGATCATCCCATACAATTACAGCTACCTCTGGTATAAGCATAAGTCACCCTAGGTTCCTTTCAGAGTCAATTGAGACAAGCAGGTATTTTCAAGAAGTGATTCACTTGACCTATTTGTAGCCATCTATTTTAGGATGAAATGATCCCCACCCCACCCCCCAAGTGCCTATTTCTGTGCATTGACTGTAAAGAGCAGTGAAGGTACTAGCTGAAGGGTAAATGACTACAATGCAGGTTTGCTTTCAGCCAAATGAATCAGTGGATCTCCAGATTTTATCTTTACTTATTATTGGCACAGTCCCTAATGTTATAGTAATGGGTAGTTTTGGGGCAATATGGTCACACCAAGGACTGCTCTATTTCTGCCCCTTTTGTCTCTGCCTTTCATATCTTAATTTTCTGTTTCTCTTTTCTCTCCATTGTCTTTCTATGTCTCTTCTTTTTCCCTGCAGTAGTTTCCAGTCCTTTCTTGTTTTATTTCCTGAAATTTTGTTCAATGAAATAATTAATACAATTCCTTAAAATATTATTAAGTCTTGAAGATAGTATGCTAGTAGGAGAGATCACCATTCTCAGAACTCCTGCGTTGATCAGGTTTCAAGGTTATCTGGTTATCTTCCTAGTCAGAAGGGATGGAAATATGTACTGTAAAATAAAAATGTAAGCTGTTCAGAACCTGAACATTACAGAACCAGAATACTACAGTTGCTATAGTTTGGGCACCTTTCTTCTTTTCTCCTTTGTTGAGCTGACTGATGAGTTTTATATCCTGACCTTGCTGAAACCCCAGTGGACTCTGGACCCAGATTTTAGGTGCTCTTTGCTTAGAGGGGACATATGCTTTTAAACTCTATGGTTACAGGTCACATGGTAACTTGTGCTGTCATTTTCCTCTCTGCTGAGGACTCTCATCTGTGTGCTGAGAGGGCAGAGGACACAGCAGAGGGAAGAGGACTGAGTGCAATGTATTTCATAGGAAAACCAGGGTGTGTCACAGCTGTGCCTTTCCCAGACAGTGCAGGGCCATTTTGCTAATTAATTTCCAATCTTTTTCTCTTTGCAGAAGGAAATGTGAGGTCTGAAAAGAAGATCTCTTCTTTTCATTGAATTTAGCCACTATAGAATCTTACATAGACGTGAAGGCTGTGGATCTCACTCTGATGGACAGACCTCTCAAGAACAGGGTATGAAATAATCTGAGAGCAAACAAAGGTGCAGAAAAGCTGATGAGTAGAGACAGGCCGAAATCCTGATGTTTTCCCTACCACCCCTAAAGTTGTGGAGATATCCCTGCATTCTTTCTGCTACACTGAGCCTGGCAGTGTGAACCATCCAGCAGGACACCTGGGGCTTGCAGCACCTGCAGGGGTGCTGGGTGTGTGGCTGGAAGGTGCTGGGTGCTGGGTGCTGGGGCCGACATGGACAGGCTTGCATCCCAGGAGCAGGGGCAGCTCTACCTCTCTCACTGAATCCTGGCTCCAATCTGTGTTCCCAGCCCTGGACTGCGATGCTGAGGTGAGTAGTGGTGCTCCCTGATATTTCTGGAGTGGGATCTCCTCACTCCACCAACTCCACTCACTTCTCCAGGACTGAAGGTGAATATTGCTGCCTCTGACTTTTTTCTCTTACAAGCATGGTGGCTTCTTGCTTTTCTCATTTCCAACAAGATTATGCAAAATATCCATAGCATTAAGAGATTTATCACCTCATCTTTATGAAATTCTGTTTCTTTCATGTCTATGGTTCAGCTGTTCCCAGTAGTGCCTGATTTTCTTCCTGTTAGTCATCTTTGTTTTTTTAGCCAGAGAAAAAGCACTCAAACTTAATAAATTTCAGTCCTCTAAAATAGAACTCTATTATTTGTGTTGTCTTCCATGTAGAGTTGTATGCATGCATTATGCACATCGCTCTCTCATCAACAGCAAAAGAACCCAAAGTACTTCAAAAGAAGAAATTAAGCATACAAATGTGGCCCTTTGCAACTTATCTTTTCAAGTCAAAGAAAATTAAGGAAGAGTTGAAGTGTTGGTTGAAGTTTACAGTGACCCATTTCTGTTCCAGAATTTGCTAGCAAAGTTAATTTTACACTGCTGAATTTCTTAATGTGGAATTATTTACAGCTACTTTTTTTCTTGTTAGGCCCATAGAAGTTAATGGGTTGTCTACTGGAAGTAGAGATTTTCTTGGAGCAACTTCTTGTTTCATGTAAAGCCAGAACTCCAATAAAATCTCAAGAAGAAAAGAGAAGTTAACTCAAGATTGACAAGTTTAAATTAGAGGAACCTTCCCTTTGATAAAGTATATATGAGTACTTTACCTATCCATTCTAATTTGTCCCCTGTAATATCAAATCTGCCTCTCTGCCTGTCTCTCACACTTATATTCCTGTTCTACCAAAGATGAGACTACTCAGAAGACCTTTCACACTATTTAAAATCCAATTAGCCTGAAAATCCTTCCCTTCCCAGCTATGTCTCAAGTGTTCAGGTTATGATGAAATTGCTCTGCTTGATTATAATAGGTACACTTACTAATAAGAGAGTAAGAGCTTTTGCCTCTGTTGTTTATATCTGGACACTTATACAAGTCTGCTTGAACCAAAAAGTTACTGGTTTTAATATTTAATGAGCTGTGTTATTTTATATAAATAACATTGAGCAGAACAGGATAGGAGAGGATGGGAAAGAAGAGAACAAATAATTCTGAAACATGAAATATTTAAGAATAACCAGCTGTGGACAAGGAGGAAGCTACCTCAGACAGTAAAACAGTGCTTCTGTTACTTATTTTCAGATTTCCTCACAGAAGTTGTTTATTTAGGAACTTTCTAGTACTAATTTTAGAATAACTCAGGTGATTGATTTTAATACAAGTGGCAACAAATTCAGGTTTTCTTATTCATGTCTATAACTTTTAAAATGTGATTTAACATTTTTGTCTTTAATTTTCAAATCTTGTCTACATTAAGTCATTTTAATGCTTTTGTGGCAAGTAAAAATTAATTTTTGCTATATGACGAACTGAATGGGGTAACAGTCTAATGCCATGCACTTTTTCTTAGTTTTCACCCACAAGGAGTTCAAGGTGCTTCTTAAAATCCAGGGAAGTGTTCAACGTTTGAGGTAGTATGGATGTTTTCAGTGTTAACCTGCTTCTTTCTGCTGCAACGCATCTGCATTGCGTTGCATTTGTATCCAACCAATGAAGAAATTGCTCTTTAATATTTTTGACACCTTGTTCGTGTTGAGTCATGTAAAGCATTAAACTACTGTCAGTGGATGGAAAATATCACACTACTTGAAAACAAATGATGTGCATGAAGGAAAAAAAATGTCAATTTGAGATGATACAGCAGGCGTACATTCACTTTATGGTAAAAGACAGAACAAGATACCTTACAGAAACTTTGTATTGTGTACAGATTAGTACTAAAAATAGTTCAAACCAACCATATTAGAATTTTCACCTTTCTGGAATCAAATTCTCATTGCTTTGCGGAAGCTTCTGTGGTTTAGCTTTAGCTGAATCAGTGAAAAACTGATTTTATGGAAAACCTTACTAGTGACCTGAACTACAGTGCTCACCCTCTTTGCAAACCAGGCACTTGGCTGCACCACTGCAGTGAGAGCTAAGATTTACTTTGTGTTTTTAAAAGAAATATTCAAAAAAAATTGTTTACTTATTGGCTCTAATAGGAAAATGTTCCATTCTTTCAGGATTTTAATGGTACTTTTATGTAAAAATACTTTGCATGTCTGTTTATTTATCCACAGATATAAGTTTTTAAAAACATTATTCTTCTAGCAGCAAATATTGGTAGTTAGAATTTATTTTTGCATTGCTACAGGCACTTGAATTCCTTTTATGTCAGTATGTACCATGCCTGTGGATTTTTTTCCTTGTAAAAGATTTTGAGATTGATTCACCCAGAGCTGGATTCAGACAAGTCCTGAGGACTTCTGCAAGGTGCTGAGCACCTCAGCCCATATCAGCAGGGATGAAAACTCCTGGGTTTGACCCATGCTGCTCTCAAGTCCCTCCTGAAATCATTGTTTGTTTAAACTTATTCAGAGTAGAGATATTTGCTTTGTAATTGCTTGCAAATCACATTGAGAAGTTTGGAATGAAACATGTTGCAAAAGTGAAATATTAATGTTGTGGCAAGCACATTGCAAACTGCCCCCCAGGTGTATGATTCCCTCACAGTAGCCTACCTTTCTTGGACCTTTTTGCATGAAATATGTTGACATGAAAGAGAACTTGAGAATCCATTAGGAGTCTTTAATGTAGAAAAGGATTGGTCTTTTTTTCCTATATTTTCCTTTTTTTTTTGTTCCTCTCCTCCCTCTCCCCCTCAACAGAATATTTTAGAAATGTTCCAACTCAAATTCTGAAGTTGAAATTACATATATAGATATATATTTTTCTCTAGTCATGTCACCATTACAAAATATATTAATTTAATAACTCAGTGCAAAGCTTTCCTATTAGTATTCACACTACTCTCTGCATAGAAACATTCCTCTGGGAACTGACTATCTGTTTTGCAAAGAGCACAAGAAACTTTGGAATAGGAAATTGTGGTATCCTGATGCTAAGTAACATCAGCAAGAGTGACAGTGCTCTGAGCAGCATAAGCATTCGTATTTCAAAGTTGTATTCCTTCACCAAAAAAAAGTGACAGGAACTAAATGACAGGAAAATAATTTACCTTTATATTTGCCTGAAGCATTGTTCCAAGGAGCCAGGTGAAAGTGAAGAATGAGGTTAAAAGAACAATTAAGTTTTCAAAGACTAAAGGCACCAGAGAAAATGGAAGGAACAGAAAAGTGAATTCTGATCTGGTGCTAAAACTTAAGTCACCATATTTCGCAATGCTTTCAAATATTTCTCTAGAATATTAGAAATGTTTTTACACAAGTAGCCACAAACATCAGCAGGTTAGATAGCTGAACATCTGGAAAGGTTTCTGAACACTATTAAGTATTTAAAAATGCTATGCACTACTAGGCAGAGACAGACCGAAGTTCATGTTGAAGATACATCTGATGAAAGCGGCTGGGACAGTCATATCAGCACTGTAAATAGCCATATACATTACATTTTACTGCTTGAAGAAATTGCTTTCACAACAAGATCATCTGCCATCTCTTGGTAAAATAGAGTAGATTTTATTAGAATATATTTTATCTAAAGGCTCAGTAGGATCTTTCATTTGCACAACATTTTGTCCGACTCAGTATTCGGTGAATAATATCATGTAGGTAGATATTGTAGATAATTTTTATTTGCTCAGGTACTATCTTAATGGCTTCTTATCATCTACATCTATAGGTATAAGCATGTTCTTTCTCTCCTTCTCCTGTTGCTGAAACTATGTAAAAGTGAAACCTCTTTATTCCTTTTGGGATTCATGGGAGCAAGCCTTTACAGACTATTAAAGAATGCAGAGTAGCTTCCAAGAGAAACTCTTCCCACTCTTTTTATAATACAAGGTCACACTTTTCAACAAGCCTCGGCAAAATATTGTGGGATTTTCTGTCATTAAGGTAAAATAGAAAAAGGTAATCTAATGAGACAAGATGTCAGTGTGAATTAATCTTAGACCAGTTGGTAAGGTACATTAATGGCAATGATTTACATTTTGGAACTTCTAAATTGGAAAACATCTGGTAGAAGGTGTCACTTTGTGAAGAGACGAAATGTAATAAAAGTGTGTAATGTTTGTGTAAAGGACCAGCTTGCTCAGACAAGACAAAAGAAGCTGCAGTACAACACTATGTGCCATGTACACTGACGTGGCCTCCTCTGGCCTCCTGCTGTCCTGCTCCTAGCCAGCTCCTGGGACAGCTGGTGCAGAAAACTCTCCTCATGCAAGCTCTGCTGCAGGCTGATCACCTCCCAGATGCTGTGCAGCGCTGCTTGCCTTGGAAAACTGCTTCAACAGGTCAGGTTCAAACCTAGTCAAACCTGGTCAGTACTTCATGACTACCCTAATATTCCCAGGACTTACCTACTAACTCCTTGCTTTTGTTTCCAGAACTGCTACGTGCTTTCCTGGCCCTGATGAGCACTGCAGGGCTGCCTAGAATGTGCCGTGTGAGAGACCACCAAAGGGAATTTCTACAAGCAAGCCAGAGTACTGGGAGAGACATGAGGGGCACCCTGCTGCATGGCCATCAACTCTGCCTCTCCTCAGGAGAAAAGGCAGTCCTAGCAGATATTTCAGAAAATTTGAGAGTCCTGGTTTAATTCAGCCTCTGTCCAGAACACAAGAAGTTCTTAAAGCCCCTGCCATTTTGGATCCTCATGTATGAAGAGTGCAGGGAGTTCCTTCAGAAGTCTGGAAAAATGTCTAGTTGAACTCCTATTATGGTACAGAGGATGCTTGAAAGCAAATTGGATTTAATTTTGTATGTAGGTACCATTGTATTTTCTTCGGACTAGCCTTGTTGGTGACATTGATATCCTTACAAAAAACTGCTTATAGCAGGAAGTAGCTCTGAGATAAATATGTTTGCAAGAGTGAAAACAAACTGGCTGTTCTATAAATAGTGACTTGATCAAGCCGCAAAGACTGCTGGGGTGAGGTAGATCTAGACCATACAAGATGCCCATCAGCATCTTCTTGTTTTAGTGTTTTAAATGCATTTGGATGGGGTTTAAAGGTAACTCTGAGGCAGAACTTACGCCACCTCTGCTACCTTCTGTCCTCAGCGTAATATACTCAGAACACAAAAGAAATGCTGATGAAGAAAAGGTTCGGTTTACCTCACCTGGTGTTGAATTCAGTAAATCTGCCTCTCTGTGCAAGTGAAACGGAAATAAGAGGTTTTGAGTGCTGTGCTATAGTTTTTCTTTTGCAATTTATAAATTTTTAAGTCTGACTGTTTAGCCAGCTGAGTGTTCCTTCTAGACAATTAGTTAAAGCTGTATGCCGTCACTTTTCCCTGAGATTTGCAATCTCAGTGTGACCTAATCATCTGAGTCAAAGCACAGTTATTTGGGCATTCTTATTTTTCTCACTCCACCAGTGTTTTTTTCAACCACAAATTCATCACCAATTTTGTGTATGTGCGTGTGTGTGTGAAATAGTGATGATGTCAATACAACATAGCTCTTTCCACAGCCTTGACATCTAGTTTTGATCCTATTTTGGCAAGACAGTATAGTGAAATCCCTGAATTTATGAATGGATCTGATGCTGTCCATTCCTGTTTCAAGTCAATTGACTCTGAATAAAGTTGTCTTGAAGTCAGATCAGGCAACAAGTAATTCCTGATTCTGCTATTGATGTGCTATATAGTGTGAGATTTGTGGTATGTCACCAGTGCTTTGCTTGCTTTTCTCATCCACAAGAACAAAAATTTTAAGTGTGCTAAGGGTCACAGATTAAAGACATTTTATGAGCATTAAGACCAATTCTTCTGCTTTCTTTACAAAATATCTCATCTTGCAGTGTAAAATAGATTCATTATTGCCTCAGTAATACGTCGTGTAACAGGATGGGCTCAAACCTAAACTGATGACTAGAATGTCAACTTTGACCAATGTGAATTTGCTGTACCTTGCACATAAACTATATTTCTGAGTAGCTGAAATATGGAATTGATTTGTCCTTTAAGCCAATCATAATTCAACAGATCATTAATGACGAATGGCAGAATGCCCTAGCCATCCTTCCAGGCACTACTCCAGATGGAAGTCATTGGATAAAGAACAGGAAGGTTTGGCAGAATGTGAAAAAAGAATAAATTTGCTACACATCATTCATTTTGCCTGACTGCAATAAAGTAATTGTAGCACAATGTTGTCACAGGATAACGGTCTCCTGCTGCTTTAGAAATGCTTTGCAAAACAGATGTTTACTTTCTCTGTGGGAGACATTGATCCCATGACAACAATCTTTTCTATTAAAGGAAAATTAAGTACTTATAGGTTCAGCAATACTATAAAAAAGGTGATTATAAAAAGCCATATAATGTAATAGGTGAAATGATACAAACTATATATGTGATGTATGCAACTAATGCAAAAGTGGGATTAATTCAAATACTTTCTTTTGGCAGATTTGCAACCAACATTTTCTCAACAAAGGCAGATAGGACAACGCAATGCACTATGATAAAGTTGTTTTTGCTATTTTAATCTTCCAAGGCTGTGTAAGCTGCAGAAAAACAGCATTTGTGAATAAAAATAATGTCAAAACTACAGCATATAATGTCTGATGACAAATGCATAGTTAATAACAAATAAATAAAAATCATGAATAATTACCAATAACACGTTGTAAATAATGGAAATTAAAGACCATGCATTTTCAGTCAACATTTACTGAATTCATTATTGTGACTTTTGCTTATTAGCACTAAGACAAAAATATGAAAATAGATTAAAAAAATGAAGAAACATTTGCAATTTTCAAAATATTTTCCTTAGAATCACAGAGTCACACAATCATTTAGGTTGGAAAAGACCTCTAAGATCATCCAGTCCAATCTTTGACTGATCACCACCTTGCCAACCAGACCACAGCACTAAGTGCCACATCCAGTTGTTTCCTGAACATTTCCAGGGATGGTGAACCCATCACCTCCCTGGGCAGCCCATTCCAATGCTTAACCACCCTTTCCATGAGAAAAAAATTCTTCCTGATTTCCAGTCTGGCACAACTTGATGTCATTTCCTCTTGTCCTGTCACTTGTTACCTGGCAGAAGAGGCCGACCCCCACCTGGCTACACCTTCCCTTCAGGCAGTTGTAGAGAGTGATAAGGTCCCCCCTGAGCCTCCTTTTCCCCAGCTCCCTCAGCTGCTCCCCATCAGACTTGTCCTCCAGACCCTTCCCCAGCTCTGTTGCCCTTCTCTGGACACGCTCCAGCCCCTCAATGTCCTTCTTGCAGTGAGGGGCCCTGAACCGAGCACAGGATTTGAGGTGTGGCCTCACCAGTGCCGAGAGCAGGGGGACGGTCACTGCCCTGGTGCTGCTGGACACACTGCTGCTGATACAGGCCAGGATGCCACTGGCCTTCTTGGCCACCTGGGCACAGGCTGGATCATATTCAGCCAGCTGTCTAATGAGACGGGTAATTATACATTAGAAATTGCAAAAGAATTAAAAATACTCAAATTTTTCTCTGAACTGTCTGCAATATATGTGGGACACATGCATTGCACTCTGTTGTAGCATGATAGAAAAGTTGCATTGGCACTGTTTTGGTGCACCTTATCCATTTCACAGACACTTCTGCTATTCATTCAATAATGTGCCAACTGCAAGTTTGGGCTGATGAGACATGTAAAAGAAGAACATTTGTTCTCTAACGTGCTGTAAATGTCTATGTCTGTGGGCTCTCAAAGGCATTTGACTGTCAGATGAAGCAACCTCTGTGGTATTTAGCTTTTGCCAAGGTTGTGTCTGGATCAGGAGGAATAAAATGAGAATAATTAACTAGGGACTGAATGACTTGTTGGCTCACCAGACTAACCTCCAGGACCTGCATATCTTGGATCTTCTGCTGTCCATTTCTATTCAGCTTGAGACACCTTGTGATGCTGTTTGGTAGTTTTCCAGCTGGTTCCTCTATCCAACTGAGTGTATGCCACATCATGAATCCCAAACAGAGTTGCACTATGCATACTACCAACATCTTTGTAACTGGATTAGGCAGGTATGGGGCTTACTTTCAGAAGCTTTAAGGGCTGTACCTAATCAGAATAGCCAATGGATAGCAACACTGTGGGCTTACTCAAAGCACTGCTTCAGCTGAAGCAAAGGATACTTGAAGAACCTCACAGCATTTTTTACTGAGATGTGAACTTCACTATCTAGATGTTGAAAGAAAATATCTTTTACATTCTTGAAAAGAGTTGGTTTGGTATACAAGTACATTTGATTATAATAGTCCTCAGGAATAGTCACTGAGGCAAGGAATTTTCCTTTCCACTTCAGGATCACCATGTTACACTCATTAAAGAAATATGGCCACGAGGAGCATGAGGAAAGTAATTTTTAATGCTGCAAGGGTAACTCAGGAGCACTGTTAAACGCTACCAATAAGTTGCATTGGGAAGTGCTACTTTAAACTTCAAGAAAAAGAAGAAACTGAAGACTTAAAAAGTGTCATTTTTGTCATATTGGAACCCTTTTCCCTAGTGCTGAAAAAAATGCAAATTGCCTCCAAGCAAGTTGCTTACCCTACAGCTGAAATGCTGCACATGGAACCAGTTGACACTTTGGTATTTTAGCAGTTTAGAACTTATAAATATGTACTTGCATTTTCCACGCTAAACTATGTGGCTCTTACCCAGTTGTTGCTGTCACTGCATCAGCCAGAAAACCAGTGGTAGTTTGCTTCGCTGAGGACTGTATGAAATGGTCTCTACAAGAAGGAAGTGAATTTAATGGAAACTGAAGCATGTGAAGAAAGTTAACATCTTAACACAGAGTACCCTGTGCTAGGGATGATGTTTAGCATCAAAGGGCACCTTCCAGACCGCTTAGTTCCTGAGTACTCTCAATGTCAGCAGCTTGGCCTGAGGGCCAGCAGGGGCTTGTGCAGCAGGTCTCAAAGAATCTGTGAAAATGAGGATTTCTTTAGAGGGAAGAAGGAAAAGGCAGAGTAACTCTTTCACCTCCCTACACTCAGACACTGATGAATACTGTTAATCACTAGAGGAGGAAACACAGAGGAGGACAACAGATCTGAAGGTTCACATGTGAATTACTTGCATATGAAGTCATATCTAGATGGCAAGGGCATCACCAGGACTGCAAAAAAAAGTCTGTGCATGTGAAGTGTAATACTTCATATGGCAATAGAAGGTAGTATGGATCGCTCTGGCTTTACTATACATCCTTTCAAACCACAGCTTCAAGCACCAAACCCCATATATATTTCTATTTAAAAAAAAAAAAATGACACTAGGTGAGTCAAGAGAAACAGGTATGACAACACTGAAAGCAATGTACTGGCAAGGCTTGTTGTGCCTGTTAGAAGCAGCATGCTCAGCCATAGACCTGTGCCCCCTCTGAGAGCAGACACTGGCTTGTGCTGCCTGGGTCCATGCTGAAAAGCTCCTTCATACCTGTGGAAATCTGAGTTTCTTCAGTGAGTTCTTGTTTAGGCTGCACTCAGACATTTAAAAGGATAAGGTTGTAAAACATGTCATAATACAGGGAAAAGGTAGAGTAAAAGCTATCTTAAAATCATTGCCTTTTAAAATAAGTTTTGTTTGAACAAAGGGAAAGTAATGACAAGCTGTCTTCCTTGATGGTAGGACGAACCACTACAGCTGAGATCATATTTTCTTTGAGCATTTTTGCTGAGAACTACATGAGGTTATTGCTATTGCCATGAATCTCCCAACGTGTTTTAAAACTGACAACATGGGTAGGGAAAGTTGGGACGGAGACACCTTGCGTGTCATCCTGGATCAAAGCTCTCTGCTTTGGTTCCTCTAATCCAGTCCTTTCTCCTCGTGCCAGGGCTGTAGGAGGGGAATGAATTTAGTTTCTTCTTTTCTGTTTTGGACATGACTCCCAGTTAACGGGAGCAGTGCTTGCCCAAAGATTACGACTTCTGCCTCTGAAAGCTGATGGCCAGCATCCTGTCTTCCCAGTTTTAAAAACGATTTATTTCCTAAGCTTCAGCTCCCCTAATACCATTCCAAAAGTTCGCTGGCGGTGAGGGCTGGCAGGGAGCGCGGACCGGCTTCGCTGGCCGCCGGAGCTGCCAGGGAGCTGTCCAGCACCTCGGCGGGACTGGCGGCGGGGCCGGTGCGGCCGCACCGGGAGGGCCCCGGGTTCGTCCCCAGTCCCTGCGCGGGCACCGCCGCTCCCCGCGGAGCCGCGTGGGGGTACGGGGCCACCTCCCCGCTTCCCCTTCGCCCAGCTCCAAAGCGCAGGGCGCTGAGCGGAGCGCCCTTCCCG
>WBMZ01008427.1:0-15000 GCA_013400975.1 Atrichornis clamosus
TGGAGTAGGTGCCAGAGAGTGTGTCCGAGGGTCCAGGCAGGCTTCTTTATATTCCCGGAGGAATGTCAATGTACCTCCCCCAGGGCGGAGCATTACCCAATGGAATGATGAGATAAGATAGTTTGGGAGGTTCTGGGTGGTTGGGTCGTTACAGCTGCCCATTGTCCATGATGGCCCATTAACAGAGATGGCCTCCTCAGGATGGGTGTGATTGTTGTTGGTGCTTTCAGGGGGAAGCTCTCCCAGCTGTGCCTTTTGTGAAGACAAAAGGACCCTACCTAACCACAGGCTTTCTTTATCTTATCTAGCACCCAGCTTGCAGCCCAAGGGGCCAAACATGCACCGGGCAGTTGTTGCAAACGACCTGTCATTAACAGCTCATCAGGGCTAATGCAGATGGGGTAGAATATTCTTCATTCCCATACTGAACCCAGGACATATAGTAAACATTTTTAGGGCACCTTGCTGAAGGAAAAAATAACCACTTATGGATGGGGAAACTTTCCCCTTCACTGCCCCGTTCCCTTGCTTAGCAGTGGTCAAACACACACAGTGCAATTTGTGTCAAAAAACAATGGTCAAGTCTAAGCCAGTTGTCCAAGAGCCTTCCAGAGCCAAGGGAAAGAGAAGAAATGCTTCCACGGTACAATTTGTCTATGAATGCTATAAATACTGGTAGACAGGGACTACATAAGTACTGCAGATACACGCCCCATGACAATCTTTCATAGACGAATAATGTTGACTTCACAGTCAAATATGTCTTTATTTTCATCTATGTTGTTGCATGATAAAAGCAACAACCAACCTGCAGCACTGCTATAATCTTTCTCAGTCATGTGAAGCTCTATATTAACACAGAACAACTGAGAGCTTGCTAATAACTTGTTAAAGGTTTTTGCTTAAACTATCTGTAAGAATTTTGTTGTGATAGTTGCCCCTTTTTCCTCCTTGCATTTAAAATGAGACAAAATGGGTTTCAAAGATGTTACTGATAAGACCAGTGCCAGTTCAAGGTGCCAGTTGCAACCCTAAATGAAAATATTTGCTTCTTCTAGAACAAAGTTACTTACAAACTAAATAGTCATAAAACATTTTGCAGCTCCTGGAGCTCCAGTGCCATAGGCAACCACCTGCCCTGTCTCTGTGACAGAGTAGATCCTGTGTATTGCTGAAGTACAACAGTAAGCCTCATCCGGATACAAAGGACAGAAAACACTTTTGCACAAAAGACCTCTGCTGAAAATGGAAAGGGGAGATATGCAAAAAATACAAGGGCAGCTCTGAGCTGGGGCTTGTACAATTGTCACTTCTAGGATGAACCAGAGGAGAGCAGCAGACATGGACCTTATGTAAAGGTAATCAACTGGGTTTTAAGTAATGCCTGTAAAAATAAGTGAAACCAAAGTAAGGCTGTTGGCTTGAAGTGAAGAAATCTCTTCTCACATACTTCACTGTTTTTACTGTAGACGGAACATCAATTTGTATTTTCTAGTAAAGCTGCAGAAAATATTTCCTTACTCATGTTAGTGTAAATCCTTACACAGATAACCCGAAACAGTGTGATGTGACCCATGCATCCAACAAATGGCCCACCCATTTATCAGACTAAATAAGGATTTTGATTTCTAGATTTCAGCACATAAGCAATGATATTTCCAGTCTTCTTTCATGAGTGTGGAATTCAACATTCAGTGAAGCAATCTAGAGAAAGCATGCCACTTAAGTTACACTTAAAACCACATAAACATGACTCAAAACAAAAACAGTTGGAGAAAGAGACCTTACAGGCTTGCATTAAAATCAGCGTCCCTTTGACTTCTGAGTTCAAGGGGATGGATTACCCACTCTCTTGCCCCCATGCAGACTCAAAAGAGTTTTATTTTTCTTTATGCAATTGACTTTCTTATTTACCTTGGAAGTCCAGCATCTTGTATTCTTCATCTAGAAGCTTCATCAGTTTAGAGTACAGGATTTGCTCATCAAATTTCACAGGATCTTAAAAAAACAACAGTGAAACAGCTATTGTTTCTTTCAGTAATATTTCAGGAAACACGATTTTGTATGGAAAATAAAGATCTAAAAATAAAAAAGGCAGAAGTCCTTTGACACTTACAGATAGTTTTCACAGTGCTAATTTCATAGCTCAGAATAAAACTACAGTCACCTCTTCTATGAAAGACAATTTAAAAAATATATATAATCATATACTTTTAAATGGTAAGCAATATTATATGTTGATCTGGACTGAAACTGGTTTATTAATTCTGCTAATAGAGTAGCTGAAATAATTGTTTATATTCAAATTTCCTGATGAATTCTATTTGATTCTTAATGAAAATCAAAATATCTAATCTCTATTCTAATGTGATTTTGGAACTTCATTAGAAATTGCCCATAATACTAACATATTATCTAGCATGAGTAGTCATTACAGCACACTATGAACTTTTATTTTGTGGCTGGTCGATCATTCAACTTTCCAGAAATATCTGCAGATTTTAAAAAGCAGCAAAGGACATACACACTTACCTTTTTCCATGAGACCTAAAAAAAAAAAAATTTAAAAATATTAAAGTGTCTATATTCAAGGGAGAAATGAGCAACTGGGACCATTTTCTCTCCAGATGTCCAGGCCCTGACTTCTCTATGTTATCAGTGAAGACAGGCAGATAGAAGACCGGAGAAATGAACACATGGCAGGTGGATTGAAAAACAGCTACATCCAACCTTGGGTGACTCTTTTTAAATGCTCAAATCTCAGAGAATAAATTTTCTTTACCATCATATTTCAGGGCCAGGTGTTTCAGTTATACTGAGTATTCAAATAAGGTAGTGGCTTTTAGCATTTTTCAATGTCAACATTGAAATGTTCCCTTAGCAAGGGGACAAGCAAATCCATAGTGGGGTGCTCTTTTCTCTCAGGGCATTATCAACTCAGACAAATTTCCAGAACAAATTAAATTTATCAAATATAGAAAAGATAATTGCCAATATCTGCATTTTCACAGAATAACCGATTAAAGAAGAGTTTGTAGCTGAAAATTTGCTTTTTGCCAGCTATTCTCTTTGGGTATTGGGCCTGGCTTTCTTATCTGCTAAGAAAAGTATAACTTCAAAGTCTGCCCTGATTTCTTCACCTTTTTCTGGCTTGTGACAAGCTGCTAGCTGGAAAGAGGAGGCAAACCAATATGGTTTCCAATCAAAGGATGACCAGGCAGGATCAAGCTTCAATTCCGACTTTTTAATTCCATCTACTACATACAAATGTAGTTCCACTTGTTTAACACTTCTGCAAGGAAAAAGAAGCCAGACAGCAAGACTGGTTTGTGAGTATCAGCAAATCAGACTGCTTAAGGTAGGAAGGCACCCCTGGAGTCCATCTAGCCCAGTTGGCCCTGCTCAGATAGAGCCACCTAGAGCCAAGTTGCCCAGAACCAAGTTCAGGCAGCATTTGAATATCTCCAAAGTAGAAGACTTGCTCTTTGGAGAGGTGTTGGTAAATATAGTGTTTTAATTGCTCTACAGAGGTCAACACAACTAACCTGATGCTGGTACTGTTGCTAATTGACTTTTAATAAGCAAGTGTTATCTCAACCTTTGAGTGACATTTTTGCCAGGGAGAGAAAGGAGGAACACCCAAAGGCAGCTGTTCACACACGGATCTCAGGTTTAGCATGATATGAGATTGCCTAAAACCACCTCTCCACTCAAAACCCTGGAAGGTGATGGACTTTCTAAGCGTCTTCTTCTGTTCCAGGTTCTAAAATAAATAAATAAATATATAAAACCCCCATCATGCAATACAAAACCTGTATTTAAGGTTAAGGGTATCAGTCAGCCTCTTCAACACAGTCAAGAGAACATTTTCTCCCAATGAGAGCTGTACTTGCCTATATCCCTTATGTCACCATTCTGTCCGTACATGATTTTAGGCACACATGCACAGATACATAACTCAAACCTGCTTTTCATTCTCTGGTTATGAAGCAGGTCATGACTCATAAAGACTATTCATAAGATGAACTGAGGCAGGACCAACAGGAAAAAAAGTATTTCCTTTAAAATCTCTGAGCCAGAAGTTGACTTCCAAGGTATTACACTCCTCTCCTACACAATGAATGGGGAAATTATTTGGATTAGACACAATTCAACCTTGATAAACCTTGATTTTTTTTTTCACCGGAACACAGAAATTCAAGCTACTGATATGCAATAGAGCCTGCGTTTTTCAGTTACACAAGTTTTTGCATCAAAAGTTTAAAACCTCTTTATGTGCTCAAAGTTTCTCATGACTTTCTGAAGGCAACTACTTTGAGACCCTTTATAATAGATAACTTTTTTTAGATCTGACTACCACTGCTCATCTAGAGAGTCTCTGGTGTACAAATAAGCACAAGCTTTAAAAAAGCAAAGGGCCAGCAAGGTAACCCAGGAGAACTGGCTCTTGCGTGCTATCAGCTTGTTAGAGCTTAACAACAGGAGCTGGGCCAAAGCACTCAGTGCATTGCTAAGCACTTCATTACCATGATGAAGTTCTTACTTAAGTCCATGCAAATTCAGGCAGGCCCGTTCCCACCCTTTTTTATCTAAAAGCCATGACAGCAGAGGAGAATTTCCTCTGCTAGACAATACCTCCTGGTTAATCTCTCTCATACCTATGCATAACTTCTGTTCTTCCAGCTCTGCAGAGTCACACCCTCCCACTAGTCGCTATCGCCCACAGAGAGCAAAGCTAAATATCTCGGCTAAAGTGGCAAAAAGAAAACAAAAAAAGCCTCCTCATGCACTTTTACGCACTCTGAGGTTTCCTTCTGTTAGCAAACACACATTCAACTCCCCAATAAAATTACTCTCCAAGGAGGACTTCGGGAACAGGGTTGTGAAAAAGCTACAGCTTAGCACTCAGTTCTGGACTAACTTCATTAATTAAAAAGAACACAGTGTAGACAATGCTCTTGGAGCGTGCTTCACTTTGCTACAGTAGCAGAGTGAACACAGCACAGCCTCATTTCTACCCGCCCATTAACTCACTGTCCTTGATCATGGTCTATGTATACTGCCTATCGTGTTCAGAGCAGTTAAGGCTTAGAATTTAAATTGTAAACCTCAATATTTAAATAGAACTGCATATGTGATCTCTGTCACCTCATTTTCATGAATGGAAAAGAATATTCTGACACCAAAATTACATACTTAATTCTGCCTCACCTTCTTCACTGACCTCCATCCCACACTGCCTTGGGTTTATTTCCTCATCCATCAACGGGTCAAAGTAATTTCTGCTGTATTCATTTCCTGTGGAAAGCACATGAAGTAAGGGTCAGCGATTATTAGAAGCACATGAACTAAAATGTTAATTTTGAAATCGACACCAGCAAGCAGAGGGGCATTTTTTGCTACTTTACAAGCTTAATTTTTTTAACAAGTCCTCTAAGCCTACTGGTACTGCAATTATCATCTTCTGAAAGGTCAGAAAAGGTAATTCTGGAAACAAGTGCACTTTATGTTACTTTTGCTCAGGAACTAATGAGAAAAAATTCTCAAATTTAGATGATGGAAAGATATGAAAAAATTTTAAAAATACAGCATCCACAATATAAACCAAATTATTTTTCAAACACTCTGTACAAGTGAATTATCCATACTGCAGAGGAATTTGTGTTTCACAGCTGACCTCTCCAGTTTCAACAGTTTTAAATTTCACCACTGAGGTTTCAACGTCTGGTGCATCTTTAATACTGTATTGAACCAGAGAAGTGTTTAATTACAGAGGAGATACTAGGATACTGCCTCATTAATCTGAACAGCAATTATGTTCAGTTGGACTAGGTAACTAATCCAAGATTTTGATGGGATAAACCCACTCATTTCAGCACTTGTTATTTCAACAGCTAGTTTTATCTGCTCTTTAGAAAATAAACAAGTTTACAAAAAAGTCATTAGTCAGAATTATCAAGAAATAATACTGTCTAGCTGCCTAGAGGTAGCCATGGTAAAAACCAAAAGAATTTCCCTTACACAAGGGGGGAGGGTGGGCTTTTTCCTCAAATATGTCCTTTCTTCAGCAAAAGTGCTACACTCTGTTAAAACCATCTACATGTTCACTGGGTTTACAAACACAGTAAATTATTATTAAACAGGAAAAAAAAGTAAAATAATTAAGTCCATAACAAAATTTTAAATGGCTTGAATAGACATGGATCTATATCCTGGAAAATACATAAAATCTAAATGTATAAGGGTGTTAATTCATCCAAGATACACTATGGTTGTCTACAGTGTATTTGTTTCAAGAGCAAAAATAATCCAAGCAGCAGCTCCTTTTCACAGACTAAATGAAACTTTGATATGAAACTGGGTTTAATTTATATTTCTGGACTGGCACATTTTGACTGTCAGTCTCTGTTCCTTCAATGTAGTAAGTACAAGAACTGAGAATTTGCTTTACCTTGAGGTCTCAATAAAGAAAAAATAAATGAGTTTCATTTTTGTTACTTTATCTGTCAACAACTACTAGACTGGTATGAATCTTGGCAGTATGTAATCAAAGTCTTATGTACTGCAATAACAGAGCCATTCTGCCTTATTCACTGTAATTGTTTTTCTCTAGCACAAAGCTCCATGATGTTATATGAACACCCCTTCACATGTTGGTAAAATAATTCACCTATGTGCTAAAAAAGAAAATGATGATGCATTTCTTTATTCAATTACTTCATAGCTGTAAATGTAAATTGCTGGAATGTATGTTGCACCAATACAAACAATATTCAGCTCTTGTGCAGGCTTTTTGCACAATCTTACTATTACAACAGCTTTTATTGAATTCTAATATCCCATGTGAGTCTGGTGTGAAACTTTGAGGAGTAGACTTTTGGGCAACTCTTCTGGACAGAATAATTGGCATTTTGGAGGAAGTGTCATTTTATATTTGAGTCTGCAAGGCATGGAAACCATTATTCAAAAAAAGAGATACATTGACACATACCATTAAATAGCTTGCTCTTTGGTTCTCTTTAAAAAAAGAACAACCTTAACTTGAGGAGTATGAGATATTTTGTTCAGGGCTTTAGCTCTGTCAGAACCACACACAGTTGGTGACAGGCAGTTATACAGAAGTAAAAAGAACCACCAGGTTTGATTTCTTCAGAGCAACATACTTTAAAACTTACATAAGGAGAATGAGTGGTAAACACCAGAAACACCTCCTTATGGTGATATTGTAGATAACAATCCATTTTAAACTGCAGGACTCCACAGAAGACTTTTTAGTGAGCCTTTCAAAATAGCTGAATCACTCAAAACTTAGGTCGCTGCGCCAGGTGGGGGATGTTGCTGTTTGTGGGATTTTTGGTCTTTTTGCCCCTCAGCTCAACACACACCTTGAGAAGTGGTGTGTCCAGGAGGTCTAGGCTCTGGGCAGGTCCTAAAATTTGTCAGTGGCAGTGGGAGCTGCTTCAGTTTTAAAATACAAAATTATCAATTTTAGTCAACATAACACACTGCCCACGGCATTTTGCTAATAACATTTTGTGAGCGTGTGAACGGATTACTAATCATTTCACATTTGCTTTCAGAAATATTTGAAAGCACATAACATGTAAATTAACAGTCCACTAAGGAATTCACATCGCTCTGCTTTGTGGTATAAACACAGTAAATGTTAATACAGAGCTTGCTTGTAGGTATTTTGAACTGCACCATATTAGCTTGGTGATTTCAGGGAGCAAGTTACTTTGAATACCTGCTCCTAAAAAGACCTGGCCAACTTTAGAAACTTAGGTCTTTGCTTTGATCCAGAGGTTTCCTCAAACCCATGAACTCAATTTCAAATCCCATTCACCCCTCAAAATTGTGTCATTTAATGTGGAAAACACAATGGATAATTCAGGAAATCAGAATTGAAGTGCAAAACCACAGATTATCTATAAATTAAAATAAAAATGGAAAGAAGGGTGTTGGCACAACAGTGACCAGATGGGAATTTATACCGTTTAATTAAAGCAAGAGGAGTTGCTAATAAAATTAGCATAATCCTTGGATGCAGCCCATGGGACTGTACACGTGTTACTAGGACTGGATGAAACTTAAAAGATGGCTTTAAACTAAGACGTCTGTAGTCAATTATGCAGTCTATGTCCTGAGAATACCACACAGGAAAGGCATGACTAAGCTGAATTTCTACATTGTCCTCTACCCCACAGAGAGATCAGGTAGTTTGTATCAATTACACATGAAAGGTATAGCATGGAATTTGGAAAACAGGCAATTATTCCATTTATGTTGTATTATTGATCTAGGCTTTTAGTTAATGAGAGAATAGACAAAACTCTGTTG
Source organism: Atrichornis clamosus (assembly GCA_013400975.1). Taxonomy (NCBI): domain Eukaryota; kingdom Metazoa; phylum Chordata; class Aves; order Passeriformes; family Menuridae; genus Atrichornis; species Atrichornis clamosus. The sequence continues at coordinate 8,341 of WBMZ01008427.1, forward strand.
GGTTTGCTAAGTGCCTCCTGACCAATGTTAAAATTAAGGAAATATTAATAGCCAGGTGACTGACTACTAAATGCTTGAATAAGCAATTAGTGGTGCTTGTTTTCAGAGTGATGCTGGTCTTCATGATAAAAGAAAAAATTTGGCATGAGCCCTCTTTCTTTAGAAGACAGAATGGAGATTATGGTCCGTGCAAACCCGCCTTGCTAAGTAACGGGTGCCTTTTCAGACAGCAGCGTGGTCAACACGTCTACCAATGGCTGGGCAGAACATTGCTGGGCTTTACTAAAGTAACCCATAGAGGCCTTCTGAATAAGACAGAGTAAGACACAGGCATTTTGGAAAGATGGATTTCCAGTCTGAGACAGCATCTTGACCCAAAGTGCTTTTGAAACATAGTGATGCAGCTGGGATTGGGAAGGAGTAGTCCTCCTTTCCCACACCTGACTTAAAGCATTGATTTCAGCAGCAACTCCTATTAGGGAACAACACAGCAAATACTCACTGTCTCCATTCAACAGAACTGAACTTATTTCCCTGGGGATACTTTTCATTTTACTTAGCTGATACAGCCCTTTGTGCAGCCCAGACTGAACGTTCTGTGATAACATATTTCCCAGTTTCTGTATGACAGCCAAAGCAGCATCCTGAGATCAGACTTGAATCCTCTCTGAGAACGGTGCCCACCTCAACTTGCCCAGAAAGAACCAAGATTTAGGATTACAAGGAAGGGAAGACAAGGGTCCCACCTCCTGCATTTCCCACTACTTCACTAACCCTTCCTGAAGTCATGGTGGGTTATGTGACCAGCACTCCCACCCACTTTTTTTTCATGATTCAGTACCTACATTGATAAAGGTTCATATTTGCAAGTTGTTTCTTTGTAGACACAGTCCTTTGCTTCCATGCTGTACTTTGAAAAAAAATCCATATAGAACCTTAAAAAAAATCATTCAAAAGAATGAAAGAAAAAGAGAGGAGAAAGGAACTTTCTACCTTAAAAAGAATCTTGCAGAATGCAGAAGTAAAGAAAAACAATCATCAATGAAAACTGCATAAACAGTGAGAGTTCTTGGACAGTGAAAAACTAATTGGGTTCCCAGTGAATTTATAAGTTCTTCATATAAGTACTTCATATAAGCAATGACTTAAAAGTGAAAGATCATGTAGGAAAGTTTAAAACTCACAAGAAAAAATTTTGAGGTTTTATTCCAAAATTGTATGTTCCTAGATTTACTCATATCTAAATGTTATGGAGATGCTAAAAATAAAATTATAGTCTTGTAGAACATTAATAAGTAATCCACAAAACAATACTAGCCCTCCATTCTCATTTTTTGAAGGGAAAAAAAATTATTTTGAGTTAACCAAAAGTTATACTTTTAGTTTGGATTCTTAATTATTATTACTGACCCAGGATATTTGTCACATTTACCTCAGTTTACATCCATTGCAAATACCTTTAATTAAATCTATAAGTAACCTAGATCAGCCTATATAAAAGCTGAATGTTTTAATTAAGACACTTTTATTATTTGAGATATGCATATCTAACATTATTTTCTATATTATAAGTAGAGATAAATAATTTATATGTAGATCTGAAATAAGATCACTGTGGAGTGCAACTTTATTCCAGATTATCAAATATATGGGAAAGTGGTAGAGAGTTTTACACAGAGCTTCAAATTTTCATGAATACCAAGCAGTATTCAAAGAAAAATTGCATGTAAATGGCACCATCATACTGAAGAGCATCAAGACAGTGACTGGACAGTAGATTTTATCTTGAAAACACTCCTTGTTAAACGCTACCAACAGCAGGCGACTTCTCAATTTTTAAAAAAAGAAGTTCTAAAGATATTATATGTCATTTTCCTTATCCTCAGCAGAGACCATAGGTAATGAGGAAATCAGATAACTGTGTCTTGTCTTTATAATGCAAGCCTTGAATAAACTCAGTTGTCAGCTCTGACAGGACACTGGCAAAGGGGCCATTCCTGAGCCTGGGCAGTGCAGATCGTGCTGCACCTGCCCCGACCCTTGAGAAACACAGCATCACACTCACTGTACCCACTAAAATGTTCCCCTCACTCCACTACTGCAAGATTTAGCACCTTCACTGTTGTTTAAGGGAAGGTACAGCATAGAAATTAATTCTTTTTCTTTTTTTTTTTCCTGCAGGCAACAGAGGGCACTGTGCCAAGGGATGCCAGTGTGAGACTTGCTGCTTTTCCTCGGGAAACGCTGTTGGTCGAAGAGATGTGAGAAAAAGATTTACTGATGATGATGGAGTTCATTTAGGAACACTATTAGATAATGTGACACATGTCAGTGGGGAAAATGGATACTGAGTGCTCCCAGGCTGACAGGCTGAGCTGGTCCCACTCTATGCCAATGAGGAAGCTTGCCAAATTTTGAGGATCCAACAGCACTATTATGAAGCAAACAATTTCTAAGAGTAATAAATTAGCCTTAAAAATATATACTCAGTCACTTTCCGAAAAAGTATTTCCCAATTATAAAATGCATCCATTCTTCACAATCCTTCTCCCACTACCTTTCACAAATTCAATTTTATCACATTACTTAGAAGAGTGGTGCGGTATCCCTGTTGTTAAAATTGCATGCAATGGATCACGTTTTGCACACTACATTACACCTTGTGCCGTTCTGCTGATTTCAATTGGATTACACATTGTGTAATTCAACGCAAAATTACTTCCAATGACAACCCTTTTATTCCAATGCATACATGGTGATCCATCATGCCCTGCATACCGAGTTTGGCATTTCCATTTCAAAGTCCCTGTCGGAATCAGAAAGCATGGAACCACATACATAGAACTTGAATTATTAGATATAAACTTTGCCATTGTTTAAGAAAAAAAGAGAGTTCAGTTTTAATTCATATTTCTGGTCCCATCCTTTATGCAAATCATTTTGTCCTACACAAATCATCAATGTTGCAAGGTCCCACTTTCTTTGCATGCAGCACAAACACAACTTTACAGCAGATGCCTATTTTTTCACCTGTGTTTACTATCTCTCCACTGGGTACCTATCACTTCTCTGGAACAAAATTAGACACTGTTCAAAAACCATCAGCCTCCAGTTCTCTATAAACAGACTGAACTCAATGCACTTGCTGATACTTTTATCAATTTGATATCCCATATGGCTCTGTCACAAAGCTCTTTTTTTGTCTGCGTATTCCTACACCAAGGTCCTTGCCTGTTACATTCTTGAGCAAGAAAGGGCTTTTATTGTCCTGCCATAGCTGAACAACTGTTGTCAGTAACTGTTCCTTAGCAAAGGCTTCTCTCTAGCTTTTGATAAGGATCAGAGATGCCCTATTTTACAGTGGGATTTTCCCTGTAGGACACATGCACCACTGTGTTAGGTACATCCAACCTAGCTCTGCAGCTTGGAGGTGATGCAGCAGAGATCCACGTAGACACTAATTTGTCCCCAGAAGCAGTATAGCCATGATAATGCCATTCTGTACCTGGGCTAATTAGAAGAATAGTACCTGGTCTTCAATCAAAAAAGCTTTCTTTCCCTCCTTTTTTTTCCTTTCTTTTTTTTTCTCCCCCTCAGATATTGTTAATCTCTGTGGGCAAATTTATTGGAGCATGATATGAGATGTTAACAGTGCCTGTTGCAGATAAAATGATAGAATTAATTAGAGCTTTTGATTTTAGGAGTTAATCTAGTTTTGAAAAAAGATTTGTGTATTGGGGATAATAGGGGAAAAAATGAATGCTTCTTGTCATCTGGAGACAATTTTAACTTGAATCATCAATATTTAGGGTCAGACTGCCTCAAGCCTTTTACAAGTGCACAGCATACAGGAGGACACAATTAGCCTTTCTTTTCTCTTCCTTGCAAAAGCCATAGAGCATCACAGTCTCCACAGGTGTCCATGCAACCACCAGCTACAAGTTAGGCCATGCAGTAGGAGTATGCTCAAAAAGCCCCATATCCCTGCATTCTGCAGCTTGTATGTACTGTTGACACCCCAGAAAGATCACATTCTAACTTGATCAGACATATATTGTCTCTGTATGGTCAGACTGAAAATGTTACCTATCTTGTGGCAATGTGAACAGTGCCACCCCACAAGGCTCTTCTCAGCATTAACTCCAATGATGGAGAGCACACAGCAGAAGGAGTTGCTCAGTGGCCTAGTCCTGAACAACAGTCTACTGAGGATGATAAAATTTGGAATTCTGTCCATCATGGAAAATAGGGCAGTGAAAGATACAGAACGGCCTAATGAAGAGAGGGCTGGACTAGGGATCAGAGCTTTTATTTCCATCACGGGTCTGCAGGGTGACAGCAAAGAGGGTCTCATGCTATGCCTCAGTTTTCTGACAAGCAAAGGATGCAGGACCCTTGCACTTTGATTCACAATAATCCCCACCAATCTGGTTTGAAAAGTGAAAAAGTTTCTGAAAAAGAATACCGAAAAAATTTAATAAACTTCTTGCAAACAAGAACCAGTTCACAAACTCTTCTTTCTAGCAAATACCCTGTTATGGGAGAAAAGAAAATGGAAAAGCACAAACATATGAATTAAGCTCTTTGGGAGCAGATGCAGGCAAGTAACACTGTCATGGACCTCTCCACTTGCTATTTAATCTCCAAGTAATGGGTGTTTGTTCTGCAGAGGAGCCCACTGTGCAGACATAACTAAATTCCAGGAACAGGTTTTAAGGCTGTCTTGAACATGCAGCTGACTATTCACACTACTTCCCAGCATCCTTAGCATGGAGGTGTGCAGGAAGACATCCCAAAAGTAGGTGGAGGTTTTTCTTGAGAACACATCCCTCTGGCAATTGCTGACAGAGGAACAGTCTGTGACACTGTTGCCAGGTGGAGGAGATGATAGCAACCCCCATAGCTGTTATTTGATGCCATTAACAACATGGGTGATCAGTGGAAAGATAATGGAAAGGCAACACCATTGCTGTGCCTTGCCTCCAAGTGCTTAGCCCGAAAACCCAGCCTGATATTTATATAGTGTTCTCAACCTGTAATCTGCTAAATCCTGTGATTAAATAATTTTGCTTAAGGTTATAACTGGTTTTAAGTTGCACAGTTTAACACCAAGCATTAGAATTGACAAATGCCATTCCCCATTGAGTAAGCAACTGAACCTCAGCCTGGGGGCTGAGCATTGGAAGAGCAGCCAACAGTTGCGAAGGGAGGTAACCCCAAAAGGAAGAGCATTTTATTAGCATCTGGGGAAGAAGAAAAGGAAAGGGAAAGGGAGCAGTGTAGGGCCTAAAACATGTATTTTACATGGGCTAAGCTGTTGTGCTGGTTGAATGGGCACACCCTCCTAGAGAAATAGATTCCAGGATGGGGTGCAATTCTTTCATCCTAGGGGGAAGAAAAGGGAGATTTCTGTGCTAAAATATCTCTTGTGAACTGCATAGTGGTTCCTGAGAACTGAGGGGCAGGAGAGGATGCTGTGGAAAAATTTCCCCTGTGGTAGAGGATGGCAGTAGTTTTCAACACCATGTGTGGCTTTGCTATGAGCTGAAATGGCACCAGCTATGCAAAGCATCTGAACATGGAGCAAAGCAAAGGAAAGTAGCCTTGAGAAACTGATCCCTTGGGCTATGGAGGACCCAGATCTCAACAGACTGATGCATGAAGGCATAAACTACCTGTAGACCTAGTCTTCACTGAGAACTCTGAAATATGGCTATTTATATATTACTATATTAATGTGATACTGTGCTTACCTTGCAGGTGGCTTTTCCCTTTCCCTCTTTAATAAAGTATTGTTACACTTGGGTATGGGGAAAATTAGCTCATGAGATACCAGAAGGTTTTTTTCCAGGTTTCAGGCATGAAGATGTTGGTTTATTAGCAGCCCTTGATAAAGCTGAACTGGTCCCTGAGATTGCCAAACAAGTCCTGACACAAGTTAGACTAAGGATAATTTAATGCAAGGTTGGACCAGATGATCTCTAGAGATATTTTCCAATCTAGACTTTTTTATGATGATATGAATGCATGATTACTTTTTAATAGCTGCTTGACTTAGAGGCAGAGCTATGTGAATAACTGATCTTTTGGTTAACTGGATGAATAGAAGGTCGAGAAGGGAGACTCAGTGTTGGGAAACAAAATTTTCCAACTCTCGGCAAGCTTTCCTCTCCCGTTACAGAAACACTTAGCATTGTCTCAAGGCACTGCATTCCAGGCAAAATGGAACAATTTCTACTCCTTTCATAAAGATTATATTCAGCTAGGGTTTTTTTTAACAAAATGCTACTTAGGATGAAAAATCAAAATGTTTAAAAACACATTTCAAGCTTTTAAAAAAATGTGTTGTTTACTTGAGGGAACTATTCATGAATTTCTGAAGAGGCGACTGAAAGCATGGATAGTCTCCAGCAAGCCCGACTTCATTTTTTGCCAGATAGACTATTTCATTAAAAAGCAATCAATCCCTTTGTCTGCTTAATCACTGTTCTGACAGTCTGCAAAGGAAAGACGAAGAATTCCTGCTCCGTGTGGTGCTGCACAGAGTCACATGAAGGCTAAATGGAAAGCCAAACCTAATTTTGCAAGAAGCCATTAGGAGCCGTGGGCTCTCCAGTCCCACAAGGATAAAATCTTAACGCAACAAGGTCCAACATTTTA